>JAHZND010005170.1:0-29323 GCA_027744115.1 Acrocyrtus sp. NNG-2020 | reverse complement strand
GACAAGAAGAGTGTGGACTGTGTGGCTGCTCACAGAGAGCGTGCATAAATAGCACTCCTCATCATCGCACACAACACGATGAGATGTGTGATCTTCAAGTTCATGCGTTTTCTCCTCACCTTCAAACACATTTTTTTTCATGATATAAAATTAGGTGTGCTTGAACTTCAATGTGAATCAAGTCCATCAAAAGTTACTTCTTCTACTATGCAAAGCGAACTGTGGAAAAAATATGTTTGATTTTCTTGAAATCGTGATGATAGGTATTAATTTGGAAAGGCATAAAAGTTTGGCGTTATACTGCCGTGCACCGTCATTTTCTCTAATGCAATTTTTTGTCCACTCCTTCATCCCTCGTTTGGCCGATAAGGAAATGCACATTTTTACCTGAACGCTTTTGGAGAAAAAGGAGCGCTTTTGGGCAGCACCAGCAGATGAAGAAAAGGACGATGCGTAAACATAATTTATCTCCCTGAACATAAATTATTGGAGATGAGCGAGAGTGCCGTCATCATTTTTTCTGGGCCAACACTCTGGAACAGCGACCACGACACGACCGGTGTTTTCGAAGAAAGAGGATATTGAAGAAGGAAAATATTGAAATAGTTTTGTGCGAATACGGCTGCCACATTTTAGCCTTTTGTGTGTGCTAAGAGCCTTCCCAACAAAATAATGAAAGTGTACCAGTAACACCTTAAAGAGGTTTCCGAGTACCTGTTGTTTCTTCCCAGCTTATAATACCCTTCTCAATCCTCATCCCTACAAAGCTCTATGTAAGTAGGTGGCTCATATTTTAAGTCATTATTGCAATCACCAATTGTCTGTGTGGTGGTTTTAAATTTTTAGGCATAGGGAAATGAAACATGTGAATGAATTGGAAGAAAGGCAAGGAAGAAAAAAAAGGAACTTTGCCGTTGAAAAAAAATATATATGTGTCCGAGAAGACATGATGTGCTTAAAGAAATAACTAACCGGTTCCCTTTCAGTCATCCCACTCACTCAAAAAAAGACGTACGGAATTGAGCGGGCAGTAGGGCACTGTTCAGAATGGCAGGTATTTTGTCATCTTCATAAACTTGTGTGACTGTTTAGTTCAATGAAGGGAAATAAAATGCTTTTTACACGTTTCCCTACACTCTCAGCAGAACTTAATAGGGTTTACTTAAAATGTTTTACCTCAAATTTTTACTTTGTTTAGCGCTTTCTGCTTCCCTTTTTTTCCCGCAGATCCTACTATATAGCTTCTTGATAGATCGAGGGAAAAAAAATTCTTGGACAGTTTTAAACGGTCACTGTGCGCATGTGTGTTTGTGTGTGGCTATATAAGATTGCAGTATTTGGTATTGAGAAGGTTCTTTTTGGGTCGTCTGACCTCTACTAATGGTCACCTGGGAATGGGGCAAAGAAGTATTTGTATTACAGTTTGTAACAATAGCTCTCAAAATATGGACATCAAAGTGGACCTCACGACAACACAAACTCTAATGCTCATTTTTACGCAGGTAGGAAGAGGAGAATTTTCGAAAAAGCTGCGCGAGCATATATATATTTCAGGTAAAAATTCTCCTTTGAGACTTTGAGAGGATGTCTATAGGGATAGCCATCTAGTCCATATAAATATGGGAAGGAAAAGCCGATTGGCGGACGGTGGGGCAGCACGGATATGGCAGTGAGAAGAGAGTGAAAAAAGAAAATAAATAATATAATAAATAACTGAACAACAAACAGCAGTGAAACCGGGGAAATATTTTTGTGAATTGTAATGGAAATAATAATGGTGAGCAGACACACTAGGCAGGCTCGTATCCTTCAGAGATGGATACTTTGAAAACTACTCTTTTTTTGATTAAGAGTACATGACGACGATATCCACACGGAGGTTGTATGGAGGAGCTGTACTTTACTTGTCTGTGAGAGTTCTCAGCTAAAGAAAATAGGAGAAGAGGACTCGCACACGTAACGTAATATTGTTTGCATGTACGGCTGAAAGTATGTATATTAGACAGTTTTGTGTGCTCTGTTCCACAATCGAAGGAAGAAAGATTTTTCGGAAAAACAAAACAGATTCCAAAGTCTGTAGGAGGGCCTTTTCCAGCATTAGACAGAAATGTTTTACAGCCCCAGCATGGTCATAAAATTTCATTACACCTGAAAATGCCGATATGAAAAAGTTGAAGATATTTTCCCTACTGTTGACTATTCCTTTTTTGCTTCTTGACTTCTTCATTTCTCTAGAAAAAAAAGTGTAGTGCTGAGAGCGCTCAAGGTACGAACAAAAAAATGTGTAGCTAGCTATCTCTTCCTTCCTTATATTGTGAAATATATGCTGCTGTGAAAAGAAGGTCCTCTAAATTATTATTATTGTTATTATTAGTATTTATGCACAATATCCTATGTACACTACTTTTATTCACTAAAACTTCTTCCTTTTCTTCTCCGATATATAATAGCTCGGCGGAACTCCTACCTGGCCTCTTGCTCTCTCACCTTCTTCCCATGCACCAGGATTAGATGGGATGGCGTTCACACCCGAGTTACAACAACACATTTAGATGCTCATAAAATTGTCCGTAACAAAATTTCAATTCATAATCTTCCCATTCAGCACAACTTTTATGAATCCTATTTTCCGTTTAATGAGAAATTTATTTACTGAGCTATTGTTTATGGGAATTGGCACAAGTGGCGCCCAAATATGGTTACTCTAATAGCTCCTCTTTAATGTCCAACGACGATGTAGCAATAAACATTAGCTGCTTGAAATAACATCCAAAAACAACAGCTATTAAAGGATGTACCTACAAAACTACTAACCACCGTGAGGAGGATTCCCAGACGGATATATAATTAGACGGTGGTTGATAGTCAAATGGGAAATGTGTTTTTCTTAATCAGACAGGTACACAAGTGTCGCTGAGAAATATTTTACAGTGTGGCGTATCGCTCCTCCTCACCATTTTATTTTTGGTTTAATGGAGATTGCATAGTAAATTTTAAAAGAAAGAGAAAAAAAATTGTCTTACTTGTTGTCGATGTTCATGTGGCGTTTGTTAGGACATGAGTCCCCGTTTGTGGGAGCCACGAAAAAGCGGAACGGCCCGAAAACCGTCCGCTTTCCTTCCGCAGCACCACAGCAAGGTGGTTTCCGTAAAAAAAACTTATTCACTTAACTGTATTCTCCTGTCCAAAGTTGCCCCACCCGCAATCAAAATGTGAGAAGTTACCACTTTCCCATCAACCTTCTCTCGTATTTTCACACCAAGCAGTTGGGCTAGATGCAATATTTTCACACTTTGGCTTGCAGTAAGACATTCATAGAAAATATTTTTTTAGACTGAATTGAGCAATCCATGAACGAGAAGTGGATAACAGGCACACTAAGATTGAACAGAAGTTTTTTTTATCTTGAGCAGTCTGAAAAAAGTTTTTGAATTGTTCCAAATTTTAATGTTCTTAGTTCTCAAATTCTTAAATTTCATTCGAGCCAGTTACTATTCCATCAGCAGTCCCATCCATCTATTTGTCTTCGTCTTTTGTAGTAATTATAATCACACCAAGCTCATAAACTGTTATCGCAGCGTGATATTTCAGTAGCATGCCGAATTCCTTTTGTAAACAGAAAAGAGTCCAATATACAAGACTATGTACTAAATATTAAACATTACTTTCATTCAGAACTCGTTATTTAGCAAATTTCACGTTAAAGGATATTATTCCGCGTGCGTACACAGGAAAATCAACTTTTACCCGAACGCTAAATCACCAACCAACGCACCAGTAATCAGAGTAAAAAAAAATCACTAAACAATGTAAAACAAGTACATACTCATAACTTTGACAACGATATGATACGGTTTAAATAGCGATAAGCATCGCAGGGCTTGAATACCTCGCGACTGTTACATTGCAACGAATTACAGCAGTAGCACAAGAATATGTAAATCACATTCCATGTTTTATGAGACTCTCCCTCCAATCTTTGTAAGGCTCACATTTCCCTCAAAAAACACTTGCGCGTGTGCCCTAATTGACTTTTAATTTTAAATTGTATTTAACCTGTACTAAATTTTCTCCAGTCACTCACCAAATTTTTTTAAAAATATATTTTAAATTACCTCTACATTACCCCGTGTTTTTTTAGAACGAGCTTAGTCGTGTCGTGAGTTCGTGGAAAATTTCTCAAAGGTATTGTCATCATTCCAACAATTGAATGGGGATAATGATCTATGCTAATGTTCCCATTCTTCCTACGCAGTCGAGAGTTATCAATTAAATAATATTTTCATTGTAGTGCACGTCATCATGCGCCAGGATACACGGAAGTTGAAATTTGAAGCAAAAGTGTTAAAACATAAACAGAATAACGAACACATCACAACCAACAAATTTGCATAGAGGAAAACAATTGTCCAAAAAGAAAGTTATTTTCCACTTGTCGATTTTTCGCCTCAAAGAAGTTTTCAAGTCCTTATAATTTTGTAACATTTACTGGCTACCGTTAAAAAAAAGGTATACACATTTCATGCTTCAAGCAACTTTTTCCTCTGTGCTTTTCATGCACACCAAAAAAAATTAAACTTTTTTGGATTTTTTTTGGACGCGAAGAGAGCTGTTCTGGGTATGGTCTGATTTTCATGAGGCACTGGCGATCACTGCGGCAGCAAGAGCATGGCCGAGTGCATTGATACAGAAACGCAACGTTAGTTGCATATGCAGTGAGGAGAATTACAATTGTTGTCTCTTTCTGTACTTACTCTTCGCCAGGTATGATGCATTATTCTTATTATACGCCTCACTTCTTGTAATAATACCAGAATGTGATGATAATGCTTCGATGAGATGCGATTCTCTCCCTTTTCCACACATGTAAAAGTAGGCACAAACTCTCAAAAGTTTTCTACCTGAGCGCTGAGCTATCTATGAACTGAGCGGAGTGGGTGAGAGGAGCGCTTCAATTTATATATTTTCTGGCCTGCCTGCAACTTGCAAGTGTTTTTTGTAGGACAGCTTCTCGCTTTGCCTCTTCTCTTCTCCTCTGCTTTATTTTTTAATAAAGTTCAGAGCTATCTGCTTTTACCACAACAACAAGCATCGCAATAACGAATCGATTTTTATTATTAACTTAATGGAGGATTAAAAAGGTGAAAAATGCTCAACTTTGGGATATTAAAATAACATTCCTGCTGGCACAACGATGCAAAAAAAATTCTTTTTTAATGTGTAAGTAATAATGTAAACCTGTGACGTGTATTTGTCTACGCTTGTCTGATATTTGGAGATGAGCTTGATTTTCCTATCACGTATTTATCACTAAAATGTCAACAATATAATATTTACATCGGTGTCAAAAAAAAATTTGTAGATGTGGTGGTCCAAAACATATATATTTTCAGAGTGGGGGAGATTTTTTACTCGTTAGCGAAAAAAACCTAAAAAAAAATTTTTATATGTTTTGCACATTTTCCCTCCTCCCCGCTGCGTCCAATCTCATTGTCAGTTTTATTATTTCAAATTGGGATTATGCCTGTAATAATGAGAGAGTGGATAGCGATGATGAGTTCACCAGCCGTAATGAGAAAGCTGACGAAAATAGCTTAGAAAACTATAAATATTTGGATATAGTCCTTGAACTGAGCTCAGCAGCGCAGAAAATGCAGAAAATACATGTACGCGATCGCTGAGAAAAAAAAACTATCCTCGCTTTATGCTAATTGCTCGGAGGAAGTCTTTTGGAAAATTAATCTATTTTATGACAGCAGTATAAGAAGATCCATTTGCGCAACTTGCAAACCGATGCCATAATAGTGTCCCATTATTGGCACTTTTCAATCGTTCTTTTTAACTAATGGCCTCTTTGTTGTCTGGTGACGCATCTCAAGTTATTTCTCTGAATCTCACGGTCCAGCTCACAATCAATTAGCAATAACGTCTCCATAAAGGCAATTTCTATCCGTTTCTCATTTTTACTCGTCTCTCTCTCTTCTCTCTGGGTACGCATTTGTGTTGTCATCATCACGCTAATAAAGATTAGCTCTAACTAATAAACATTTTTTATTGGGGAAGACTTGTATGGAAAGCGGAGCATAAAACTCAGTTTTCCCTGTCTCATTCTCATCCACATTCCAGCATTATCAAAATCGAATAGCAAAAGTAATGAGAATGCTGATTGCTATTACAGCCTAAAAGTAATAATCTGATGATAATTCGCTCGTTTCAGTTCGGTTTTTATCTATTTCTTAGCGTCTTTGATCACCAGGTTTTATGAGGTAATAAAAACCAGCCTTACACCAACGAATTATGTGGTGATGGTGGGCATTAAAAAATCTAATCTGATAAGCAATTAAATCTGATGACTGTTGTAGGCATAACCGAACTACAAATCATATGAACAATGCACTTGACTAAACTTTTGTATAATGGCTAACAACACGGCTGCTAAAAAGGAAAAATAAAAAATCAGGAGCCGTATAACAGCTAAAACACTCATATGAAAATATTTATGCTTTATGATCAGGTTTCACTGCTATGAATGGAATGTTACAGAAAACATTTAAATCCGGATTCAACCGATCTTCACTTATTTGCAGGAGATGTGCTGTCCCATCTTCTGGGGTGAAGTGCCCATCATGTGCCTAAATAATAGTGATTTATTGGAGATTTCGCGGTTTATCTAATTAAACATAAATTAATGTAAAGTTTTCCTAAAAACCGTCCTCATTCCGCACCAAATCAGAAAACTGATTTGGATGAAAAGCGAATCGGACGCAGTTACGTTGTTGTTGTTGGAGTGGGAGGAATAAATAGCACCTGACTCCAATAGTGTGAATATCCGCTGATCCTCCAATATTGCTTTCTGCTCCACAACAAACGACTTTCATATCCGTGTGCTACGCCACGGAATGTAAATTAGTATTTATAAAAGAGATTTGGTGGATATTAAATGATTTCAATGCTAAAAAATTGTTTGCTTAAATACTTCAGATTTTTTTTTCCGACAGCGTAGTAGCGAGAGGAAACCATCATTTATGTAACATATCAGAGATTCTCTGAACGCATTCTTCAACAATCGTGATTGTGGCATGCGAGCGTTCTCAAAATTATTTAATTATGAGAGTGACTCTTTGTTCTGATGATGACGGAATAGTTCAATGCTTACAGCATTTAACATTGGTATTACGTAACTTTACAATTTAGCCTAGCATTGGCTGGCAGGAACTCCGTTTAAAAATTAACTCCCAAATATATTTGCTTTCATATTTACCTTTGTAAAATTAAGACGCCGTAAATAAGATTTTTAAAAATTTTGAATATGGTCTGGAAAGTAGATGTACTGGTGACCTTATTTTCATTCTGAATTAATTCTATTCACATTCCAAAACTGCTACATTCTCAGGAATTCTTGCCATTTAATTCACTGATTAAATTACTGATTAATGTATACGTAACTTACCTAGTGTGAGCCAGAAAGCAGGAAGATATTAATCAACATGTCCGATGATAACTGTTATATGCAGTGGAAACTCCCATACCAGGGAAGTTTGACAGTGTACAATCGCAGAAAACACTCAAATTCGGTACAAATTATTTCAGAGCTGAGGATTTTTACGTCAATCCCACGTAGCACATGAACTGGTATATTCTACTTAAACTGGCACACGCTCTCATTGGATAGATATGCATTGGGTGACAGACATCCGATAACTCTCGTAAAATGCTCACATCCCGCAAGGTCATTTATAGCAATTTAATGGCTATAAGAATAATTACCTGCTAGTCGCTATTGTGCTGGGAACTGGTGATGAAATTAGTGCAATGACAATTAAAAGATGTCATATCGTTTTTATTAGATTAGCGATTAGCTGAATGAAATTTGCCACGAAAAAAAATCACCTTTGTAATGAAAAGCGTCGTATTATGAGCGTCAGCCCTTGCATCATGGCATGGCCTTTGTGTGCCTCAGTCTCGCAGGAGCAAAATGGTTAGGATGATTAAAACGCCTCAAAATATTTTGAATTGGCTTAAAAAAGTAAATTGCAGCAAACTGTGCAAATTACTACTACATAAAAAGTTCGGAGAAACTCTGCTGCATTTTCAGAGTTGGAGGTGGAATAAGCCACATTTAGCAATAATTTTTTTTCCACTAGGAGAAGCCCATTTTTGCAGAATCTATAAGGTGAAATGGGAACAATAAAGCATTGCGCAGTAGTTTCTTGTGTCAAGCAAAAGAGACATTTCGCATTAATTTCAATTAGGGATCCAATTATCTAGACAACTTGGGTTTTCTTCAAGTTTAATATAGAGAGGGCAGTCAAGCCACAATAATATCTAATTGTACTCAATGAAAAATCTACCTATGCATTGTGCTAACTGCTAACTACTCACTGTCTTCTTCGTTCACTCATTTCACTTCTTATTTTTTTACCCCTCATCGTTACTGTTTGCTAAATACTGCACTCATTCCAAACTTGTCATGCTGGCCTGCCATACCTCTCAAAAGAAGCATTTGATCTGGCTCTGGCTCTGGCGCAGAATCGACGTCCATAGTCAGCTCCGTGTAAAGAGAACGCGACATCTCTCACACTTGCATATTTCCTAATGCTCTCTAGCCTGTGACCTTAAAAGGGTTAATTTAATTATCAGACGAATTCCGTTTGACGTAAGATGACCATGAATCAAAACATTATGTCAAAGATTTTTACTCTGTGCCGTATACCTGGTCATCCATGTACGATATGGGACTCTGTCGAAGCAGAGCTTCTTCAGCTGTGCTCCTTTGCAAGACTCAGAATTAGTCATACATCGCGGGCCCGTGGTACCGTTAAAACCTGGTAGTGTGCACAGCGGAACACGGAATTCGTAGAAACTGATTACAAAAGTTATAAATATAACGTTGTACGCTAGTCGACTACTATTTTTTTTTCTTGCACCTCGTCAAAAAGTTGCTGTTGGTTTTGCCCAAAAACGAAAGAGCTACTTTTAGCTTTATTTACAATCGTTTATGGCAAGCCGGCATGTAGAAATGGCATTGACTTGCCTAGAGCTAATGACATTCATCTACCCATATCTGCGCATTGTATGAGTAAACACGGAGATCCTATAATTCCATGAAATTTTACGGATTGTCGTACGTCTTCCTGAACTAAATATTTTAAAAAAAGTAGGAAGTACTAACCGAAGAAGTTTTGCGCTGCTAAACTGCCACTAGCACCAGCAATTTGCCAATACTACCTTGTCAATTCATGGAAAGGTCAAGCAATAAAATAGACGCGCGCGTGTGTTTTTCTATGCAAATATGTACCAAATTTTTTTTCGAGATGTGTGTACGACCGTAACTGGGAGGATGGAGGATGCTGTGATGTTTGAAAATGTAGCGCATCACACAGCTCAGCCTCTTGTTTATTTGTAAAGTTTCACCTCAAACAATGCGAGTCCTTCCGCGTGTGTTGAAGAAGAGTAGGAAAACATTTTTGAAAAAAATAATAATAGCAATTTCAGATAAGGCTGTGTATCTCCATATCGCGAGGTTAACTGATGTCTTTGATTAGCTTCCTTTCTTGCTGCTAGCAGATTTGCAGTTTTAAGTAGTAATAAACCAACACCGTTTGCAATTTCCATCAGCTTTTGTTACCCAAGATTTGCGTTTGAAGAGGGCAAACGGTAATTTGAAATATTCAAGCTTATCTTTACGGCATATTATGTGAAGTTAAGAATCATGGCAACTCGGCAAAATAGGGCATAACCAATTTTCAACTTTTTTTTCTGATCTGTATCAGGTTTCAGTGAAAAAAAAAGTAAAAAAAAAAATCTGCATGTTGGTGCTGCTGCCACTTGGCTGGCATCTTCATTTACTTCGTTCGATGGATACCACGCCCAATGTCCATGTGCATCCTGGCTGATAATGATTTGAAAGTGTGGTGATGACCATTTTCTCCTTTCACCTTTTCGCCGAGAGATGCAGAAAAATAGTCGAGTTTGCTCTGTGCACGTCATTGTCGCAGTTTAAATTACGTTCAGGTAGATACGGTAAGTGTTAAAATGCTCAGGATTTATGAGGAAACGTACACTCCGTGGCTTTCTTAGGAAAACTGTTTGACAATGAGTGAGGATGTTGCCGAAGATAATATTACTCAGTTTCGATTCACTTAATAAAAGGAAATGTAATCGTATTAAAAACCTTTCATCATGTCAAGCCGCGGCAGTAGCGTAACACATCTCACGAGGATATTCCCATTTTCAGAAGCAAGAAATGTAACTCCTCGAGATAGAGAGTGTTATTATGCCCTGTCCAAGCGAAGCAGTCCCGTCACTCTCTGCTCCTTACAAGTAATAACAATGCAATATAACCACAAAATATTTTCAAATGTCAACAATCGGAGCGAAAAAATTCACAGGTATGCAAACATTACAGACACTTTTATTTATCAGAGAAATTGCAGAAAGCATTAAACTTTCAGCTAAATCAAATGTGGCGAAATTGTGCATTTAAAAAAATACTAAAGGAGACTTAAGTAAACTCAGAATCTGCTTCAAGCTGCATCTCCAGAAGAAAAAAAAACTTTTGAAGAATTTTTTTTGGGTAGGTATGCATATGCATGCACGTGGGTGTAAGAAGAAGGTAAAAGGCATTCTTTGTTCTTTCCTTATATGCGTTTTGGTATGCGTGTATGGAGCGAAATCAGAGTGCACGCATACCTGAGCATCCTCAGCATCCCGGTGCTTTCCACGAATTGATAGCATTTATATTGACACACTGATAAAACGCGAATGTATTTTTTTTGGTTTGTACGTGCCATGAAAACTGAAAACGGTAGCAATAGGAATGAAGCACACGACGTAAGGAATGGAGACACTTGTAAATTTTTATTTACAGAGTTTATAGTTGCTCTAGCAAGAGGAATTATGGAATGAATTGGATTTTAGACTAAGCTTTCGTGGTCCCTTTTTCTCACTTTTTTAGTTTGTAAATTTTTCTCGCTGTACATAAACTTACGAGGCAATCTTGAAGAATGAACATGTCATAATTTATAGTGAAAGACATTTCTCAACTTGACATCTTTAACTTGCACGTCGTCAACAGCGCAGACTGACACTTTTCAGTCGTACAAGGAAATGCGTGTCCATGTTGAGCTGTAGGTCATCATCTTCATTTTCCGTTGTTAGCTTCGTCCGTGCACTCCTCAGTAGCTTCTCCTCGTGTATGATTGGAAAGATAAAACTCTTCAAAGTTTTGAAAGAACGCATAAACAGTTTAAGTCTTTGTTTCATAACTTAACTATTGTAATTGCTGACAATGAAGAAATTGTAGTTTATGGCGTAAGCACTACTACAATTGCCAAAAAATGTGTGGCTGCGAAGAAAGTTGTCAGACCGTTTAACTGTGGTAACCTTGACTTGGCAGTAACTGATCGTCCACCACTATATTAAGTAGTTAACTAATAACTTATAATTAACCGCTTCTACTATTTCACGAAGGGCACCGTTGCATCACGTTTAGAGCTTATCATGCTGCTTCAAGTAAAAACCAGTTGTTCTTGTAATAGCTAAATGCTCGCATATTTTTGCGTAACAAAGAAGCCGTTATGCTCAGCCATAGTGACTTGTAGCAAGCACTATCGACTATCAGAAACTATATCTGGCTTGACATATGCAAAAAAATTCTCAGAGAAAAATATTCATTAAAAAGCAAAATGAAGAATTCAGCGAAAGAGTTAGAGTAAGGAGCTCATAAATGGAAACAAATTTACTGTATAAGAGCACGCAAAAATTCCGCCGTTTTGATATCTCAGATAACTTTGGGGCTGAAACCTGTTGGAATTTTTTTTGGCACATTTTCGTCTGAGCGCGGTGCCATTTGAAGATGATGGTTGCATCATGGAACAATTATGGGATGAGTAGCATCCTTCGTAATGGGCAAAATGTGTTGTATAAAATTGATAAAATGGTCCAAACAGGTGAATCCATGAATTCGATTGTGTCACATTCATAAAAGTTCACTTAGGTACTTCCTAATAACTGGTTTTCTTTTTTTTCACAGGTTTGGCGACAAATCAAAAGGCACTTAAGTGAACAGTGTGCCGCGGATTTAGGTACGCATAAGCAGGATATTATATGTGTGCGCTTAGCGAACATTATTTAAAACATTTAAATGCATCGGACACCTTTGAACTTTAGAGATCAAAGAACAAGTAGTTTTCTCAGTTTTGCTCTCCAAACTCCAATGAAGAAAGAGTGGCAAGCATTTTTCTTCAAAATCCTATATCCTAAATATTTACATAATGACTCAGCCAAGTAATTTCATCCATTGACCAAGTGTCTCTTGCAAACATGATTCTAAATGCCATTTCCCTGCCGGAGCGGAAGATACGTCCGTAAACGACTTTTAAAAATATTTTAATGGGAGCAGGAGGTTTCGCGAAACAATTACCATAAATTACCAGCATCACTCAGACAACTCTGAAAAAAAATGTTTATTCATCAGCGGACCTTAGCAATATTCAGAACAAAAGTGACCAGCGAAGAATTTTCCTCCATTTGCTATCAGCAGCAGTTAGTGATACCCTATAGAGAAATGTCTATAATTCAAGGAAATCAGAGAATTTCTGTTTTCACTTTAAGCATGCCCAGAAATGTTATAAAAGGAAAGAAAAGTAACTTTGGGAAGGCGTACAAGATACAAGAAGTAAAGTAGAAAAAGGATTTTTTTCTCTTTTTTACAACTTCCCTGACCATCCTATCCATCATTGGTTTTAATCAGTGACACAGGAAAATAAAAACTCGGAGATGTCTCGCTGCGTCGCATTGTTGTTGTAGCTATTAATGAACTTCAAAATACCTACGTGAAATCGCCAAACACCGTGTACTTTCCTTGTAAATGTATTTTTCCCCATTTTTATGTACTGTATGAGATATTCCACTTTTTATCATAATTTGCATGCGTCATGTAAAGTCAAACATTTTTTTTCTCTTTTTACAAATAAATTCAAACTAAAAACTAATTCTTCACGATCTGTAAAACGATACTGGAGAAAAAAAATGTCACACTTTATTTGGGTATATGAATCAGTTATACTTTTGGGAGTTAACAGAAGAGCGCATCCCATACCCGCAGCCTTAGCACGTCTTGTTACTATTCGTAATAAAAAAAATTGTAGTTTCTGCTTAAACCCAGTCCAGGTTCCAAGTACTGCCCATTCGTTTTCATTAGTTTCAGCTTTAACCTTCATTATTTATATAAACATGAGCGTATCCTCAAAAAAAAATATCTTACTTGTCGAATTTCAAATACAACAATACAAACTCCATATTTTACACATGAGATAATGTTTCTGGTACAGACCACTGTTTTATCGCTCACCTTCGAGTGGACAACTTTGGATGAAATACGGGAATTTCCCTGTGCATTTCACGTTTCACCTGGTGTTTTAGAGCATGCCAGAATGCTATAAGGGTCTCGTCACTTTTGGTTTCGGGCTAGGGTGGTGCACTCTCGTCTTCCATGAAAGGATGCAGAAACCAACAGGGGAACATAAAAAAAAACGATGGAACCAACAAAGGCAAAAGAAGGAAATGAGTGGAGGAGAGATTTTTAGAAGAGTGCTGTGAAGTTGTGAAGCCGTGAATGGAAGATACTTGAGAGCTGAAGGATAGAAAAAGAAGAAGAAGAAGAAATGCAGATGCTCAGGAATCTATTTATCTATAGCTGTTTTAGGTTTTTATATATGTGTAGCAGCCAGAGATACTCAAAATGAGGAGAAAAAAAACTGACGATGAAGAAAAGCTGCTCTTTTGCATCATCATCGTCATCTTTGAGACAGATTAGACCTCCCGAGATGACCTCCAGGGGGTTATCTTGACTACCACACCCCTTCCGTATTCCGTACGCACATTTCTTCGTAATATTTCGTAGTTTCTGTTCCTCAGCTAATTTGCATAATGCTTTTTGGTATTCTCAATACAGAGTGCACACTCACTCAAAAAAATAATAGTTTGTGCCCAGCTAATATTTACGCTTCCCTTTTGAACATCCTCAAATTTTTATAGGATTCTGATCTCTGATGATTTGCTCATCGATTATGCTGACAGGGCTGAGCAACGGAAATGGAAGGTAGAACTGTCCAAAGCTGGACAATTTACTACTTCGTCGTACTTACTACGCATCTTTCGAAAGCCGCTGGCTCTACGTTAATAAACAGCTTATACCATGTATAAAAAATAATATCCTATTTGTGGGATGAAATAGGTACTATACACATTTATTTATTTTCCCCATTTACTCATAAATTCTCCTTTGTAATATATTTTCCTTTCAGCGTGCGCAATACTGTTATGTGGACTGTTGCGTAACTGGCACACTCACTCTCCAACTTGGCTGGGCTGGCTGGGCTCTGTCTTGTCGCAGTTTTAGCCAATTATTTATCAGCCACACCTTCTAGTTTTAATTAGCCAGCCGCATTATCATAATATCCTTTAGTATCAGTATCACTAATTAATGCGCTTCAGTTTGTTATCAAACGTTGAAATTATTAAACACTAGTCTAGGACTATCAGCTATCATCATCATGTTTTACATTTCAATGGCATGCGACACATCTACAAACAGATTATTCCTGAAAACGTAATGTATGCTCGATCACATAATCACACGAGACAAAAAAAATTCTGTAATCTACCTTCACCGGTTATCACTGCTTCTAAACTTTTCCATGTCAGAGTAATTTGTCACTGTCAGCCATAATTCTAGGAAGGTGAGCTAGCTATAATAACAACACTCATAAAATTCGTATCGACTTAATAACTGACATTTCCGCTATTCCCCGAAATCAAAAAAATTGTAGCTGCTAAAAAATCACATCGCTTACTCAATCACGTGTCATTTACTCAATATTTTGCGGCGTTGTCTATTTAAAGACTATACAGATAATATTATTAAATACTCAGCATTTCCAACATGCAATTAGTATGTTAGTAGCTAAATCCTATAAATCCTCTGCCGTCTCCCTATTTTTATGCAATTTTGTCAATTTCAAGCACTTTTCCTTATAAGTATTGCGCAACTCTAGGGATAAATGTATCTTAGTAAATTGTACTTGAGAAATGAGAGGTTCAAACTGTTCAAAATAATAAGGTGAAACGTGGCATAGTTTTTTTTCTGATGGTGAGTTACGCCCAACTTAAATTGCATTACGGTTAATATCGTTGAAGGGCAAATCTGCGGGATAAAGGATTTTTACTGAAGTTTTGTTATATTCGGCAATCCCGATTCTGTCAAGTGGAAGTAGACAACGGTAACCACCGAGCATTTTCTGTCTATGTAATAAAGTAACTTAGTTAACGATACATTTTTATAGCTTAATATAAAAATTGTACTCAATCTCGACTAATGATGGCCTACATTAACGTCTGAAGACTAATGTTTGTGTTACTCTGCGTGTACTTTACGTTTGGCAGTCTTGTCACTTTTTCATTATTATCATTATTGTTGTAAAAGAAATAATGACTTTGCACTTATCCATAGTGCGTACGCATTTGCGAGGGGAGTAGTGAAAGAGGCACCTGTAAATGCTTCTTCGTTATACAATGGCTGATCTCTTCTCACCTCCAGTCAGCACATCACCAGCACCACTCTTGATCGTGCTTGGCTAATAGTGCTAGAGCGAAGATTCCTGTTTTTACTTACATATTCAATTTACACTTCATCTATTATTATTATCATTACGATACATTTACTGGCCACTGCTTGAAGAGGATTCAATTAATATGTATAAAAGCGGAACGTTCATCCGTTTGGAAAAAAAAGTTGGAGTTGAGGATTGTGCATGTGGGCTAAGATGTGGAATGCTGCAGGAGATGAAACGCTAAATAACAGATTAAACGTCGTAGCACAAAAAAATCATTGATTTTGCGGACAGGTTCCGAAATAAAAAAGAGAGAGATGCGGAGCAAGCTGAGGGAAAGTTCAGCGTTTTAGTTGAGAAGGAAGGGTGAAGGGTGCAATCTGGAATGTAATTGAGCAACCCTGTCAAATGAGTTGATTGACTGATCCAAACAAAGTAACGACTTAGTTTGTAGCTAAATTATAACAATTCGAAGGATGATTGATGAGTAGAAAAATAAGGAGCAAGTAGATTTGGAGCAGCGGGAATAAGGAAATATCAAGGAAAGATGTCATTATAGATAATTGTGGGCGCATTCATGCACACATCATCATCCACTTATCTCACGTACTTAAATTTTATCATCATCTGGATGAAAACGCCTGGGAATGCAAGCAGAAATGGAAAGAGCGAATTCACCAAAAAGAAGACATGCAGGTGCCTGATTAGACCTGCTGTCTGAGCCATATCCGATCTTTTGCTCGCTCAACGAAGGAAGTTATAAAAGAGTGCTGAGTTAGTTCAGGCAAATAAGTTCAGTAATTGGACGCTTACGCGGTTTCGAAACTGGGAGGCTTGGAGCGGCCCGCTAGCACGTTGCTTTTGAGTTGGAGTTGATGACGAAAATTAAGCAAGCAAAATAGTTTAACAATGCGTTTTAAATTATGCATTTTAGGTATCTAATGGCATGCGCATAAGCTCATTATTAATGGTAGGCTCTCATACCACGTAAGGAATCTAATCTTTCACTTCATGCAATACTTTCAAACTTGCTACAAAGTTTCATAATCTCAAGTGACCAAATTTCATGCAAATAAGGGTGTAACCCGCTTTCTCACGGTGAAACACACGAACGACCTGCCAGTCGGTTTGGTTTCAACTTTTACAGTACATAATATACCCAAACTATGAAATTTCGAGAGAAAATTGTACCTCTGCTTTCCAACGCATGCCCCAACCTAAAGTAGAGACAAGACCCAAAAAAAACTTCGTGATGATGAACAGTCCTTTAAGGTTTCGAGTTTAGGTTGGTTTTCAATCTACTCGAATTTCGACAAAAAAAACATTTTTCGTTCCTTATTCCAATTATAAGCTATATAGAACAGCTACATAGAGCTGTGTGCACACAGCAATAATCACGAAGGGCAATAATGCTGAGGAAATTGTTTGAAGACACGAATTTGAACTGACTATGACGCATCTCGCCCATCACACTGTCTATTATATGAGTACGTAACCAAGTTTATAATCGGCCGACTTTTTTAAATATTTTTACCTACCAGCTAATGCTTACAGACTTTTCCTGTCACATATACACCCCACAACATTTAAAAGCATTTAGCTGGATTTCAAGGAAATTTTGCTTTTTAGTTTATAACGAGTTTGATTTTATCAACCGCTGCTGCGACGCAGTAAGAGGACAGAAAAGTTTTCAGTTCACAGAATCATTTTGCGTTTTGCTACAACCAGCAATTGCAGAGAAAGCGCACTGCGAAATCGACACGAGTTGCTCCAACAGTTACTCTTCGTCCCTTGATGTCCTATAGATTAGAATTATTTTGGGTTCAATGGTCTGCTATTGATTGGTTCCATAGTAAACCCTTTCCTATAACATAAATATTTTAGCAATAAGAAAGCAGAACCCCTTTTTTAATATTGCAAAAGTAACAAAAATATTTTTTGGGGGAGTGTGTGCTCATTTTTAATAGGTAAATTGCGTTGCGCAAGTATAGGCACAAGTGAGGATAAAAGGTACGTCCCCTCATAAAAGTAAGATGCCCAGTTAATTGTCGGTACGGTAATAGGAACACGATTACATAGTTGACTCCATACTGATCGTTTCACATCTTTCAAAAATAATCCGTGGAAGCAATTACGCTCAGCAAGAACTTTTTCAGAAAGACGGTCTCGATACTAGAAAAAGGGTTTTTAGAAATGAAACGCAATTATACCCGGTTTCCTTAGCAGTTTCGTTTCCAAGTGACTGGTCGCCCTTTATGGCTTTTTTGGTCACGATTTTACTGCACATCTTTATTGCATTTATTTCCGCACAAGTCTTTTTTGTGCGGCGCTTTCCCACTCCACTGAATGTATCGGCACCTGAGTCTCAGACCAAAAAGATTGATACATTGCTGCATGTAAATGGGCAAAAGATTTAATAACGCGTCAGAAAATAATTAAAGGACGGGCTGAGTGAATGACTCGCACAGCAAAAAATGCAGCCATTTTACAAGTACGAAGGCATTTCGGAAGGCACTGCCTTTGATCTGGTGATTTCATCTTAAACGCTAATAATGATGAGCTTGTTGAAGCAGGTAGCTTGCTTTCCGCTTAATTAATTTAAATTAATTGCACTTGAACTTCCATCAGAGACTGGTTGTATTGTCAGAACTACTGCAAGGTGGACCAGTTTTTCATTTGCTGTACGTGTTCATCTGGCCATGAAATTGAAGTGTTGAGTCAGTTCAGAGCAGATCAGTAAATTTAGCTGAGGAGCACAAGCACTCCAGACTCCAGAGATCTGTCGGCTGCATAATATCATCTGCACTTGTGTGGTGTAGGTGCCGATCGTTGTACTGGTCCCATTATCGGTAAATGCCACAAACGCCAACGAAAATGCACCTTCGTCCAGCTCGGCACCCCCTCCCTTTAAAAATGTAGTGAACAAATTAACGACGAATCCGGAAGAAAATGAACGAAACCAATTTTGTAGTTTATCAAGCCGTTCAGCTCAAAACTCGCTCCGAGTTACTCCTTCTAATCATTTCGTTAGAAGATTACATTGGCGGCGGTCAACTTTCCGCCCTCAAACAGATAGCAAAGGGATCTTGTACAACCGTAGACACGTACTTAATGCCTACGTCCATTCATCACATCATCACTGCGGGAATGGGGAAAAATCTGAAATGTGAAACTACTGCTGACGGCATAAATCCTGCAAAAGAACCAACTTGATTTGCGAGGCTGATGTGACTTGTGAATGACATATGACCACCTGCTGCTCCAAACAGCTTTTTGACAGTTTCACAGTCATTCATGAATTTATAAAAGCAGTTTAGTTTTTCCATTGGCATGAATGCAGACGTCCTTTAAAGATAATAATATCGAGCTATCTCGTATTATACCCAAGAATACGACATAGGTAGAATCACTCCAAATACATGTTTCTAGAGCCAAGGGCAGGGGCAATGTAGGATTATACAACTACCCACGATAGTGATTAAAATATACCTAGACAGATTAGTAATGATCTATATCAGATCCTAATTTAAAAGAAAGTGATCCGGTAGCCATTCAAACTTTAATAGTGTGCTAATGGCCACTGGCCAGTAACTAGGCGAGACGGCGAGACACTGTCCATCTTGACAACACTCCCCACAATATCCTTTTGATAAACCTTTCAATTACCCTCTTTTTGTCATAAATGGAATTTTTGATTAATGTGGGGCCCAAACAAGTAAATCGTAGATGTATCAGTACTGAGAACTTTCCAGTCGTTAATTTGCTGGTTCGGAAAAGCTTCAAAATATGTTACAAAAATGTTGACCTCACAGACTGGAACTGGAACAAAGCCAACAAAAAAGTAGAAGCAAATTTCTTAACTACTACTAAGGTATCAACTTGCCCCGGCCTTTGTGGAGGGAATAATTTCATGCAGCGAAAGAATCAAAAATCCTTGCTCTAATTCTTCATTCCTTCCTTTCCTACCTCCACCACCACTATTTGCTTGGTTTCGGTGTAGCAACTTTTACAGTGTGCTCTTGTTAGTGGTCTCGAATCTCGAATATTATTTTTACTAAGAAATTAAATGATTTAAAATTCCACAAGTGAGCAGAAGTTTTAGCAGGTTAAGATAATGGCCAGTGGGTTCACTTTTGGAGCTGGTGCAGCCCAACAGCCACAGCAGCAGACAACGTCACTGTTTGGCACTCCCACTCTAGGAACATCAACGGCAAACACTGGGTGAGAATTTAAAATGGTGTTGTAAAATTTTAATGATTGAACTGTTTAATTGTTGTTTTGGGTTATTATAACAGTTTCAGTTTTGGAAACCCAGCACCAAGTGGAGGTCGAGGTTTGTTTGGAACCACTCCCGTAGCTACTTCGACTACAGCGACAGGATTCAGTTTTTCTACACCGTGAGTTTTTTAAAGATTGGAAAGTCTATTTTGAACATTTTATCAGCTAATTCAGCTATTACAAAGCACTTTATTTATTTCATTTTAGTAGTGCAGCTGTCCAACCACAACAGCAACAGTCAACTGGGTTCTCACTGACAGGAGGACTTGGAGCGCCAGCTACAAGTACTCCAGCAACTGGTTTCAGCTTTGGAACTCCAAGTGTTCCAACTGTGTCAACAGGGCCAGTAGTTACTACTGCAACTGCAGTTGCTGGTAGGTTATTGACAGAGTAATTAAAAACTAAAAACGTTGAGTAACGTTAATTAAGCTTACAACTTCTAGCTTTTCTATTGTGATTTTCTTTGGTATAGCTCCAGTAACCGGAACCAGTACACTAGGCGGATTAGGTGGTATACCAATCAGCGGAGGGCCAAGAATATCCTCTCTTGCGCTGGGGGCTGATCCTGCAACTGGATGGTCAGCTAGAAATGAAAACCGTGCTGTTCAAGAATTGCCCGTCCCACCAGAAGTAATTGCAGCAGTTGAAGAACTGAAGTAAGTTTAAATTTAAAACATTAACTTACTATTTGATACTTCTACTTCAACAAAGCCGCCTTAATAATGATCTCTTTCCTAACTCTATAGAAATCACATCAAGAACCAAAAGAGCATTCTGGCAGATTTAAATCGCATGTCAGAGCTTGATATAGATACTGTAGCTGACCAAATAGAGGAAGTTCGGATGGGGATAACCGAATTACAAAATACGATTCATAAACAAGAACTAGAAGCTGCATCTATTGTGACCGACATGCAAGAGGTACGTATACTAAACAAGGAATAATTGCTGAAAACTTGAAATATGTTATATAAATACTGTAATTAGTTCATTCGTTCATCATTCGTATTATTTTTAGTTAACCAAGGACATGGATTTACTGGCACAATCAAAAGATATGCCTACCTATTCATATGGCACTACAAATGTGTTGATTGGTTTTATGTTTGAATTACTGGATAAATACGCCAAACGAATGACATGCTACAAGTTGGAAATAGAAAGAGCCGAATTTTCTCTACAAACTATGCTCGGATCCTCTAATATAGTTGCCAAAGGTTGGATATTACTTTTATTCTGTTAAAAATCCTTTAGAAAATGATTCATTAATATTAACGAGAGATTTAAAAATGACGAACAATCATTATTTTTCTTTAGATCTTTGGGATTCTTTAGCATCAACAAAAGACACTATAGTTGTTATGGCAGCCAGCATTCAAGAACTCAATGAGGAGGTCCGCAGTGAAATAACCCAGCACAGAAGTGTGCTCCAAGTCTGTTTCTCATCTCAACCTAAGCCCTGGGTGACTGACGCCTTAACTGGAAGTATGAACTTCCCTGAGGAAATCAATCCTTTAGATAGAGTACTTTCGCAACCACCTAAAGCAAGAGGAAGCTCTTCCAGTTTAGAAAATGCGATTAAGCGAACCTACGCCATGTTTAACAGGCCACCAGCTTTAAGTAAATAATTAGAAACTTTTAAATTTACATCGTGCAATCACTATTATTATTTATTATTAAGTTTTAAATGTTCTTTTTCGCCGTTAGTGGACTCAAGAATGTCTGCTTCATCGGAAGCTCTGCTAAGAACTCCTGTTCATGACTTTAGGTCTGCAGGTAAATTTTATAGGATTTTAACATTGTAGCAATATTTTTTAGCCATAGGTTAGCGGTACAACTTTGTGACTAACATTAAACATCGTTCTTATTATTAAATTTAAATAATGTAGGATATAACTCTCCATATCATCCCTCAGCAATGGGATCATATGTGGCATCAACTTCTCCGCAGCCGGGCTCCAGCTTAAAACGAACGAAAAAATGACATCAGCGTTAGCTAACGGAATTTTTGTCAAGTTGCCACTATTACTAAAAATCCTGTTCTTCATTTTTAGTTTATATTTGTTCAAAAGTGTGTACATAATATATACACGTCAGTATCGTAAAGTTCTGAAACTTTATACAAGGTTTAAAGTTTCATCATTCAAGACTGTAATTTATACATTTATATAATCCAATATTTCTGTATCTACTGTATATGATTATACTGTAAGTTTAACGTGGGCAACAATAATACCCCATGGAATAGTAAATTTTACGCGAAAGAAGCAAGATAATAAAAATTGAAGCAAGAAGAATGTTGTTGAACTAATTACACATAATTTGTGTCTGCAAAACTCAAAAAGCAATCACTGCAGCTATTCACATCGATAGTATAGCCCATCATCTTACAAGACTGTAACTCTCTCTCTCTTTCTCTGCCTCACTCCCATTTTTGTTCTAACGGCAAAATCCCCAGAAACAGGAAATTTATGTTACATATATACACATTCTTCCGAAAGATGTAATAAGCAGAAAAGCATATAGATAGTCCCACTGCACAACATAATGTTTATACATGTAATAAGAGGACTAATAAATATTAGAAGTTTCGCAGTTTCCTTTTTTTTCTCCAGGTTTCAACCAACAGAAAGTGATCCTTCTCTCCTCTCTTGCAACCTGCCACACTTTTTGAGATGTTTGTGCTTTACCTGGAAACAACCTAAAAAAAGTGTATAATCCGCAGTCACTTGCTCTCATTCTCCGGCTCGTTTCTAGGTTACATTTTTAAACCCAGTACAATATACACCAGAGGACAAAAAACAATAAGAAAGGGAAGGAAGTAAAAAAAACGGGAAAAGAAAAGACGAAAAACTTTCCCGTCAGCTCAACTAATGGCCCCCTTATACATTATGCAATGCAATAATGCTTCCATGTGTAAAAGCTTGAAGGAAAACGAGTACGACTACTTCCAAAAGGACTTTAAAAGAACGAACTACTTTTTTTGCATCATGTACCAAAAAAAATAGTTTTTTCCTGTATTTTTGTCGCTGGGAAAAAGTAACGGGAAACGGGAAGGAAAAGGAACCGAGAGCGGAGGGAAAAGGATGAAAAAAAAATTGTAAGGAAGGAATGAATGTGAACTGAATTTGCCAGCAAAAATTGAGGTTGCAGTTGCCGAGAAGGAAAGAAAAGATGCTCGACGAGCACAACAGGCTGCAGGTACACTTGCAAGGAGAAAATTGTTGGTGAAAATGCATACAAGAAGAAAAAAAAAGGAAAACGGGTACATGAAGAAGAGCAAAAGAGTGAGCAAGGTGAGAGGAGAGTAGAAGAAGCGGAGAAGAAACCCTTTTTGATTTATTGCAGTGGTAAAAAGGCTTAAGCTGACAATAAGTGACGACCGTTGAGACAAAGAGGCCGCGAAATTCAATAAGGATGGATATATAAGCAGAAGATAGGAATCTTGGAAGGGAAGGTATAAACATCACTGCTGGAGAGTCGAGTTTTTTAGTTGGAGAAAATGGATTTTTGAATGAGGTCTGCTAACTTGGAAGAGTTATTATGATTGTGGGGAGGGTGTAAGAGGCTAACAAATAGTAAATGGGGGGTGGAAAGTGGGGTGTGATAGAAGTAAATATGTTGGAGGTGCTTTTGTGAGTTTTAGTAAAGTTGCTGCGCTTTAACAAACTAAATGTTTCAGATTTTGTAGAGATTTTGGGAAGCATTAACTGCTAACTGGATTGCTATTTAAAGCTGATTTTTATGTGAACTTTGTTAGCAGCAGTGCCAGAGTGGGAAAAGATTGAAAAGCTGTGGAAAAGTAGTTTTTTTTAAACTTGTGGTCTTTTGGGGGAAGTAAATAAGAGAATGAGAGGGTTGTTTTTTGGTTCGGGATTGCACCTGTTTGGCGTCTTCGTTGGCTTGAAGACTTACTAAAAGGATGAGTGACTGAGAGCTGTCTGAATAAACAGATTCAAGTTAACCTTTGAAGATGCGACTTAACAAGCAGGAACTGCTTGCTCTCGCATCCCAGCCTGACCACAAATATGAGAAGCAAGGGGTCCTCTTCCTAAAGGAAAGAACGGAAGGTTTCTTCCGCAGAAATGAAAGTTAGTAACTGTTAATTATGAGCTAGAAGTTTCTTCACTTGTGCAGTTGTTGACGTTGGCTAGATTCCAACTCCCCATCCACAACATTTTTTATCGTACATTTCGTACACGTGTGAAAAAAAGAATCAGTTAATTTATTTACAAGAGAAGCTTATTTTATTTAAAAATTAGATCTGTTCTAAATTAATTATATCCAACTTACACTATTTTCTAGCTATATAAGAAACAAATGCATGAAGTATAAAAGTCCATTAGAAAATTAGATAATTTTTAGAAGTATATTATGTTTTTGTTACAACTTTGTTATTTGTCATTTTGTTAATGCATGAAAATTACAAAATTTAGATGAGAAAACTGGTTCTCTCAGTAGAAACAAATCCACAAGACGAGACTCCTTCAGCTGCGTTGCTCCAAACGGTCAAGGTAGTCACTCGATTATTATTGAAAGTGCGCTGATAAGTACTCTAGATTGTAGACTTTTGGAAAATTTAATTTATTTATCTGTACTGTTTTGTTGACAACTTCGTAAGCGTCATATTGTATAGCGTAGACTAAACAAATTTTGCTTGATTTTCTATGGGGGCAGTTTGCTGATGTTGTGCTCACAGCATATAGAACATTTTATCTAGTCTATGGCTTTAGTCGCTGATTTTAACTATCTAGCTACCTGTCTATCTTCTTTGATGCTGAATTTGTAACTTGTATTTGCAGCACTATCAACTATTGTAAATTTAATTTACTTTATTTAGTTGTACTGATAGTTTGTTTTGAATTTCTATATAGCTTTGTGTATTCTGTATAGTCTTTTGCCGTCGTAGTACTACACCATCACTGACGATATTTGCTACACACACGCAGTTCAGTAACTGAATACTTTGGCCACCACCACGAGGAAATAGCTGACACTGTAGTGCTAGTTTAGCTGAATTATTTAATTGCTTTGGGTTGGGTAAACACATACACAACTTCCTAAGCGTGTAGAGCGGTTTTTTCACGGATGAAACATTGGCGCCAGAATAAACTTAACAATGTAAAACATAACTTACTATTTATTTACCAGGATTATATATTAAATGTAAACAGGAAAAGTTGTATATTTCATCTGAGAAAAGGTTGTAACATGTCATAAATTTATTTTTAGTGGAGACTGAGCGATGGTTTCGACTCTGTGGCAATTTACTGTTTTACATGAAGACACAGGATCACTGGTCGGAGCCTATTGGAGTGATTATTTTGGAGAACCATTGTATAACAGTAGATAGCAAACCTGACACGAGTGGAGAATATGCAGCTTCTTGTTTTCGATTTCAAATAAGTAAGCAGTTAGATAATAGCAATTTCTTTCTGTTGAAGGATATAATTTCCAATAACGTATTTTATTGTGTTTTTAAAAAGCATTCCATGGTGGAGGCTGCAGCTACAATCTGGCAGCTATGAGTGAACCAGAGAGAAATTCTTGGGTTACTGCTTTAAGCACTGCGTCATTTTCAAACATAAGAGCCAAGGTGGATCGACTGAAGAACGAATTGAGCCTTAAACTCGCTCAGAAATCAGTCCAAGGGATGTATAAGCAGTTGTCTCCTTCAACACAGCAATTAAAGGCTGCTGGCTACGTAAAAGGTATCATACCGGAACCGGATCGCTTAAATTACTCAGTTCAGAAGTAATTTAAAACTTTGCAACTTGTTAATTTATTTAGATGTTTCGGAAACACCGTTATGTGAAATATCCTTGTCGTGTGACAACCTGATCTGTGATAGTTTTGGTAGATCCTATCAAGCTAAGATATTGGTGCATATACGTACATGCCCTACGGGCCAGTGGTTTAAGTACGCGTGTACAGAAATGGCAGAGGTAAATTAATAAATTTGAGATATAAATTTGGTGTGAAAGCCTGAATGAGTTGTTTATGTATTACTTAAATTGCAGAGAAATAGCAATCCGGTATTTCTTGCAACTATTACATTCCGCGCCAGTGATGGCGTCACAGAGAGTTCTGAAGCAAAGTTTACTGTTTACGATGTTCGTGAGCGGCTAACAAGCACAGCTGTAGTTATTGGACAGCTAACATGTGTAATCGGTTCACTGAAAGCAATTGATCGTGTGAGGCTTCCAATTCGCAGCCCAGACTCAAATTCAACCAAACATGTGGGATTCCTCACTATTGTTGCATGGAACCTGAAGCGAGAGGAACGTTCCAGTACTGAATCCACACCTTGTCGATTGAACCCATATGAGAATTTGCAGCATCCAGCTAACACTTCCCTGGTACGAATATATTCCACTGCACAGTAAATTTAAGTGCTTGAAAGATTGCTAACAAATAATGGGCTAAATTTTATGTAGACATTTTCTCACCGGCGAACTCAATCCTTACCTCCGAGACTACAATGCAAGTTTAAAGTACCATTGCAAACCAACTTTGGGTTACTGTTCAGTCATCCATTTATACAGTCTATGCGCAAGGATATGATAGGGGTGGCCTTGTGAAGTAAGTACAAATGAAAGAATCGTAAAAATATTGGAATTAAATATCAAAAGCTAATTAATTAAAAATTATTTTACTTTACGCAGAATGCTGCAGCGGTTCAAGACTGAACTTATTACATCACATGAAAAAGGACATAAAAGCAATAACGCTAGTCTTAATTATATGAGCAACAAAGTCACTTTAACTTACGATTCGGTGCAAGGAATCAAAAGGCTCAGGCGGGAGATTGTTGAAAGAATGCAGATCATTATGAAACTAGCAAAAGAGAGAAAGACGTATGGACTGCACAAATACGTTGAAGAAATTTATCAACGGGTATGTACAATCAATTAATTTTATAGAAAAGTATAATTCAGAAAAAACAAATGACTTTAATTAACAATTGTAGTGTCAACTTCTTCTGAGTGTATGTGATCACTCCCTTATTGAAGAAGCCTTCGACTTTTTGGAACACAATAAGCTAACTCTGCCAACCTCACAAGCATATGAATTTGACGGTGTTGAAAGTGATGAGAGCCAAGAACTCAATCGCAGCTCAACTAACATCGACGAAGGAATCGAAACTCCAAATTCATCATATCGGTATATGGTGGATGTAACTGATCCAGGCTCTGTTGTTGAAGCAAAGCAGTCGGAAGACAAAACGCCAGATTCTGGATTGGGAATTGAAGAAATTGTAAAGTCCTTTTTGGACTCTCCTTCTTCAAATTATTATCGACCTAGTGAAGAACCAGAGCCATGGGATCTAACTCAACTAAATATCGAGGCAAGCATGATCAGCCTTAATAGTAAGGTGCTCATGTTATGTGGGATGGGAGCCGACATTCAACATCGATCCAGATTTCCAATTCAAAACCCGACACATATATCCTCTACATTGGACTCAAGATCGGCAACTGACTTGGCGTACCATAGTTTAGAACGGCAGGAGAAGGAGCCTCGACATCCGGTTTCAAAAGCAAATCCGATTAGTCATTCAAGAGCGGCATCCATGCCTGTTGAAAGCTACGCTCGCGCTGCAACTCTTACCTGTCCTCCAGAACCTGCCGCAGTGTTTGACTGGAGCGATGAATTGAGGTCAAGCGTAAAAAAGTTAAGACTTGCCACAGATGGACTTTTGAAAACTTGCCGGCTAGCTCATAGCATATTTAGACTGCAAGAACCCACAGAGAAATCCAAGCTGGCTTTAGCTTTGAAGTACAGACGAGACGTGTGCTTTTCACACGCTGTAAGTTTTACTTAATCTCATATATCTCGTAGCAATATATGAAACAATTCATTAATTCGAAAATAATTTTTATTTCCTGCAGCTGACAAGTTTAGTGGTGGGTCTTATGGGAAGACTTTGGTGTAGAAAACCTGATCCAACGTTCCTTTACGTATTAACAAAGCTGGGTCCTTTGGTGTCATTCCATTCCTTTCTAACTTACTACTCCCACGAGGCAGAAATGTTTAATGACATGATCGTTGCAGTAGAAGACTTGAAAACGGTTGAGTTTGTCATGATTATGGGTGGTGGAGATGAGGGCTGCCCACCACTCCCCAAAGTACATGGCTCAAGATCAGCCCTCAAAGTGATTCTTCCAGTTCCTGAAGCTGTATTCTCTATGCTTGCACTGGATAAAAATTGGAGTTCGAGTTTTGTTGTAACCCCCGTTTATTTTAATATTGGAATCAATGAGCAAGCTACTCTTGCAGAGCGATTAGGCAGTCTCATGGAACCCCAGGAACGATCAAATCTTGATAACTTTGCTAGGCTAAATGAGTATTATCGGAGATTCTGTAAGCAAATGTTTCCAGCAAAGTATTCTTTAAAACGTAAGCCTATCAAATCAAGTAACAAAAGTTTTACAAATACAATTACAATTTGTAATTTTATAATACAAATTACATTTGGTTAATTTGAAGGGGGGCAAGATGAGAGCCAAAACTTGGATAAGTTATTTGATCGCATGCACGCAGAGTTGCTTCTCAAAGAAGAAGAAAAATGTTTCGATTATCCACCTCTCATCACAGATATGCCGAGCGCTTTTGGGTACGTTTGCTGGTTTGGCAGATATGTTTTTACTAGTATTTAGCAAAAAAATAGCAGGTCCTAAGAATTTCGTTAAAAAATATATTTCTAGGGCTACGGTACACGAGTTGTAAAAGTGGTAAAGATCGTACCTCTATGTCTGTAACACTGGAGCAGATACAGACTTTATCTGAAGATTATGATCTAGCTGAACACGAATTCCAATTGGCCCTGGATGCCATGCGAAGGTATGTATTTTTACTACGCACTGAGCATATTTATAAGATTCTAAGGCGTTCGCTGTTAATATAATATTTATTTTCTTAACAATTGCAGTGAGGGCTGTCGTCGCGAGAATACTTTGAAAAATATCGGTCAACGAAAGTATGCATTTAATCATTTACAAGTTTTATCATTACCCAAGAAGTACAGACCACCAGCAGGATCATTTGGCAACGTACAAACCTAACCTAACCTCCACGCTCCGCCCCTTATGTAATTTTCTGTTAATTACTAGCCATTATTACTATTGTTATTATTATTATTATTATTATTATTACGTACTAGTCATTTTAAATAACTTACCCACAAAGCAAAGTATTTCGTTGGTGCATAATTCTATCTACGTTTAAAAAAATACAGCAAAGTCTAGAGTGCACTTGTCCTGGGAAAAATAAGAAGCTATTACTCAAACCTAATTTTTGGTGCATTTCATTACACATTGTTAAGTGACAAGTTAAAAAGTACTAGAGTTGTATAAGGCATCCAAACGTTTTAATTACAGAAACTGAACGTGCTAAGAATATATTCCGTATTTTTATTTTTATTTTTAATG
>JAHZND010005169.1:0-41954 GCA_027744115.1 Acrocyrtus sp. NNG-2020 | reverse complement strand
CATAGCGGGCAACTTAAAAAATGAAAATACGGAATAAGTAATGGCTGGGATGATATTCTGGTTACACGGAATAAAAACGAGAAAACCGGGATTGAACAACAATTACACTTTACTGCAGCAACAACAAGAATATAACGAGAGAGCGACAAAAATATTGCACAGCTTGAGGGGAAACAGACAAGAAGGAAAAGGAGATAGAAGAGAAATAGAAAAACGGAGGTGGACAGTTTTTGGATGTGCGAATATTGGAAGAAGACTGAAGCATGTGAGTGGCAAAGGGGAGAAGATATATACACATCTCTGGCTCTCCCTCCTCTTTCTTCTCTGGCAAAACGCTTGCTAACTTACTTTTCTCTCTCCATCCACAGCTTTCTCTTGTGTACCATGTCTTTTCTCTTCCTGTCCCCGTTCGTTCCCTGCCGTTTTTGTTTTCAGCTCAGCAACGGAGCCAGCAGCAGAAGGAACACTGGAGAAAGGAATGGATCGGAGGGAGCACACTCTCCGGACCAGTCGATTTCACTTCTTTCTCCTTTCTCTCCCTTACACTTGGCCAGGATTTGTCTACTGTGCGTGCAGCTCAGTCAGAATGAGAAAGTTTGTTTCTGTTCCATTCCATGTGATGATATGAAAGGCAAGGATGTGCTTCTCCCAAATTCTTTCCCAGGGAAAAGTAAGGGAAATAAAGAGAGAGAGAGTAAAAAGGCAAAAAATAATGTAGCTGGAGCTATTTTCAGCTTTTACATTTCTCTCCGTTATCTCGCTGGAAGGAATGTTGCCCCAGAACCACGGTTACCACCAAGCATAGTTTCGTGTCCGACCATCACCATCAGCAGCCAAAGACTGGCGTGGAGTAAAGCTGTGGAAGAAGGATGAATACTATCCTAAAACTCACCCTAAAACGGAGAAATCCCGCACGCTGAACACAAAATACTGCCTCCTTCTTTTACATCCAAGTAAAATTGTTTATTCCATACTTAAAAACACTAAATGACATTACTTCAGAGGACAAAAATGAGAGTGAGTGAAATGGGACGAGACACTTGAAAATATAAAAAAAAAGTTTGTCTTTCCCCCTCTTACAAAAACAACTGCTTATTTGCGCTTGTTCCTTCCATTCACGAGGAATGATGTATCTGTAACTTTGAATTACTTTGCAGGGAAACGTTTCTAACATTTTTTGCTGTCATCAAACTACCAGCGATTTAGAAGCTAAATGACATAAAAAAATATATCCAAGCTGAGATGGAAAAAGAAGTGGGGGAAGCAAGAGGGGCATTCAGATTAGTGACGTGATATCTCCAAAGTCTTGTCTTCCCATCTTTCGAAATGATCCTGCATCCAGCCATGCGATTTGACGCGAAGCTCCATTATTATCATTTCTCGAGACAGCTCAACATGCATAAATGAATACAGGCAATATGTCACCTTTATGAAATTGAAGGATGATACTAGAATAAAAATGTATGGAGAGGGCGGAAAAGAGAAGCAACTCCGTCGATAAGAATTTGATCCAATGAGATAAAGTTTACTTTTTTTATTTTCTCTCCAGATACATCCCAACTATTTTTTCTGGCGTAAAGCTGCTACGGCGTAATGTGGATCTCTCTTGCCGACTATCCCCTTACCATTCCAGGCTTGCTTTAGTGATATTGATATTTCCAGGTGTATTGTATTTGTAATGAAACTGGATTTTTATTTTTCTCGCGCTCCCAGCAGGGACAGGACTTTTTGTGATCTGGTGGGAGGATAAAGAAAACGAAAAGGTGGAAAATAATGTCTCGAGACATTTTATTTTAGTATTTTCCCGAAAAATAAAAAAAAATGCTGTCATGCCACCTTACCATGTTTCATCAGAAAACGGGATCCGGAGCTATCAATACTTTATGATATTTGGAAAATGTGCCAATAGCAGTTATAACTTTTAGAACTTTTCTCCTTTTTATAGCGTTTGCCGCTGCACTTTCAAAGTTTTATGCTGTGTGCTGGCGGACGGCAGTATGTACAGTTTTGGAAAAGGAAACAGATTATTTGTATAGTTACCGTGTGCTGTCATCTCGATAAAGAAAATCCTGTGGGCGATGTCAGTTCATTAAAAGTTTACAGTCTGCAATTTTCCTTGACTCCTGGCTCCTTGATTCGAAAAATAGAATTGTAAATATTTTGCTAGTCGAGCCTTCTACTTCCGTGTACCTTTCCTTCCCATTTCCGATTTCTCGGAGGCAGTATATGCACTCTTTATTTTTATTAGAAGAAAGTTGAAACAAAATGCAAAACTATTTTCTGGGAAAAAGGAATTTGTGGTTGGGTCCATTTCTCCAGTACTGGAAATGTACTAAATTTGTGTGATTTTTGAAACCTGACTAAATGTTTTAGGAGGAGAGGAGGGAGTGCAAAAGGAAAGGGCTTTTATGGGTAGTACACTGTGCAAAATGCATGACGACTCCGGAGAGGGGACGGACGTGAAGTGGGTTTCTTTCATGAATGAGTGAAAAACTCTTTCCTGCCGCTGGAAAATGTTGTACATATCCGTTTGCCTTTTTTTGAGTGTTTTGATTCCGTAAATTTTTGAAAACAGTGTCCATATAGTGGGACCATTGTCCTGAAGTGAGGTCTTATAGTTGGGGCGTATTACCCACCCCCAAAAAAAGATAAATTTGATTAGTTTTGGTGGAGTGGTTAGAGAGAAAGAGTAATATCTGTCTAATGTGAGGAAAATAGAAGTGAGAGGGTAGTCAGTAGTGGCTGATAATTGGGAAGCTATTGTCTTGCAATAAAATTGCTGCACGTATCTTGATCCAAGCGAAGTGCATAAGGAGCTTTTAGCTACTGCCGAGTATTCTCTTCATGCACGTTTTCCATCCGCTCCAAATCAGCAAAAAAAATATAGTAAAAAGGACTTTAGCATTCTTTTACTCTGTCTCTCTGGAGTTTTTAAGAGCATCCTTACTAGAAACTTTAGTTTTTGAGTGGGTGCAATACCTGGAACTCGTAACAATTTTCCAGGAGGAAAAGAGCCCTATCATTCCATGAATCTTAATATCCCGATTGGAGAGGAAAGAACATACTACGGAAAAGGAATTGGATTTAAGAATATTACTTTACTTTTATAAAATTTAAAAAAATGCTTCTTTATTACTCCTTCCGTTCCACAATCTTCTGCGCAAGCTATATAGTAGCCCACACGATAAAGAAAATGTTCTTTATTTCATTCATTTTTTTTACAAATACCGTGCGGCGAAGCTACATTTTTTCAGGAAGAGATCAGGTTAAAAAAAAGTTTTTTATACGTTGTATGGTGTACTAGTAATTCATGAAATTTTTAGGTAAGTACTATTGGTAAACTCATGTAGACAGCAAAATTGCATTAAAGTCGAATGTAACGGGGAAAAAAATTTTTTTAGGTTAGGTTAGGAAATTTTTTTCTTTCGGGGATACCCTCTTGTATTGGGAAATGGAGGGAGAACAAATGGGATGAACATGCACACCGAAAAAAAATTGCTACCAGCTTCTTACACAACTGCACCATTATCAGTGATGATACAATGTGAGCTTTCTAAGTGGAAAATGTGTACGACGTTTTTCTCCACGAAAAGTTTCCGCGAAAAAATGAGAGATTCTGTGCAAAGAAGGGATTTCTGTTGGCACAATGTTACATAAAACAGCAGAAAAAATGCTGGAGAGAGGCAATGGGAAAAAAAAGTTGGATGATTTCAGTGAAAGTAAGAAAGGCTATAAACTTAAAAAGAAAAATACATGTACAGATAACGCAGATAAGCATTTTATATATAAGTTTGTGCATTTTTCTAAGAAATCTTCTTCTACGTCCATTTTTTGGAGTACGTTCAAACGCCTAAATAGCACGCACTCATTATTATTCACCTTCTATCACAGAGAAAAAAAGAATTTTTTCGCAGAGGAAATAAAAAAGAGTGGCCCATGCCTTTTTTTCTCTTTTCCTTCGTCAAATAGCAAGGAATGTTTTTTCTATATGTGCTTCCTTTCAGTCAGAGAGATTTTTGAACTTATGCTTGTTGGTGGTGGTGATAATAGGTTCTTGGTACGAACTCCCTCTCTTATTTTTCCTCTCTTCTTCTCCCCGGTCTCCGGTGCTGCTCCTGCATTCCTGTGCATGACGAGCCTTGGGAACATCTAGGTTGAAAACCTCAGCTGGAAAGAACTTTACTCCGCTGGAATGGGCAGGCACATCACACAGCCCATTGTACAATTATGTATGTACCCTGAGCAAACTTTTTGGAGCATAAATGTACTCAATGTTATGACGCATGAAACAGCAAAAAATAACATTTATGTAAGAATCTATTGATTTTGCGTTGATGCAAAAAAAGGAATTTTTCATGTCCAAATGTGCCATAGTGCTCCGGACTGGAAGGAGTGTGAGGAGATAACTGCTTTTCAATTATTTAATGTTTGTTAGAGTAGAGAGTTGCAGTAAATTAGGAATTAGAGTGGGAGTCAAGTTGACTGAAATAATTTGTTTTGTGAGGAGGGGGTAAGAAAACGTGAAAATTGAGCGGCAGGCTATCTCAGGTTACGGATCATTGTTAATGACGCCATTTCAGGGGACGGGTCATACTTCACCCATTACTTAACATATTGTAAAGCAAATATTTAGAGGTATAGAGTTTATATCCCTGCTCAGGTGTCTCTTCGGCCTGGAACAGGGATTTTTTTGTTGCAAAAGTTCTAGTCAACGAACTGGAAAAGTAAGTTTTTTTCATCTTTTTTTCTGTGTACCTCTCGCCCCAGCTGTCTCTCTCTTTCTCCCTCACTCGCTCCCACACTTTCCCTCTCCATCTCTCCGCTTTTCTCCTGCTCTCATCTCAAAAACCTTTTGAGATTCACACAGGGAATATAATATACGAGGAAAGTTAAAGAGGTTTTCCGAGTCCGGCCGTCGATAGCTGCTGTACCTTTCTCCCAGAGATAGGAATGAGCATGCTCTTTCCCCAATCTTCTCTCCGGATAAGCGATACTTCCTCAGTTAATGGCTTGGCTGAAGTACGTGAACACTTTACATCTGTCTGGGTATGTACTCCCGCGGACAATATTTTTTTTCACCACTACTTTGTACCAGTCAGTGTGCTGCGGAGTTCAGGAAAAGGGTTCATCTTAGATTAGTATCAGTTCTCTTATTTACATTCGATCCTTGGATGCTTCATATGTATGCATGACTTTTTCCGGACAGTAATAGCTGTATGAAAAATCGGTTTTCGTTAAAGTGGAAACTCGCTCTGCTGAGGTTTTCATTTAAGTGCACGAGCCCCGAGTTTTCACTTTACATGTTGGGCTAAAAAGTTAAAAGAAAAAGTTCCAATTTGAACCAGTGAGCATAAGTGCCCACAACTACAAATAGGCAGGAGTAAGGGAAAGAGGAAATGAGAGGGCTGAAATTAGAGAAGTACTAATAGCACAAAGCACATAACATTTCTATTTGAGTTCCTTTTTCCCTCTCAGCTAGTACCTCAACTTTTTTTTTGCTGGAACCGAACCTTTTGTAAATCGATCCTATTATGTTGTAGCAGTGAAAGAGTAAGTTTTGAAAGTAGAAAAGTCCATGTATAGATTAAAGATTATAGTTGAACTTATTAGCAAGATTGGTTTCCCCCAAAAACCAGCCGATCAATACTTCGGGAATTTGAGTCTGTTTTCCTTATCAAACTTTCCCCTCGGAGCTTTTTCCACATTTATCAGATTTTTCTAATGAAAAGTGCCATTAATCTCGTTAAGATAAAGTTTCACCGCTTTCCTTCTCCCTCTCCATCCTTAATAGCTTGCTGGCTTCCGTCCCCAAACCAACAATATATTATTGTCAATTAATCAATTTTAACTTTTTTTAAGTTCCGCTCCAGCAGTAAAGTAAAAAGTAATATGACTCCATAAAACTTTTCGGGAATGCAAGCACAAAAAAAATTATTTTAGCGTCCCTTTTTTCCAACCCTGTCAAGATCTGATGAATTATTTTGTTGTTTACTNTTAGCGTCCCTTTTTTCCAACCCTGTCAAGATCTGATGAATTATTTTGTTGTTTACTTAAAAAGGATCCAAACTTTAATCAAGTTGTCTATCAGGAAAAGGCACAAGGTAAAAATGCGACTTGAGACTTTTGTTTAAAAAAAGGTGACATCATCAGAATTCCCTTGCCACTTGCATACTGAAGCAATCTCAATACATTAGCTGAATTAGTTTTTCATAGTGAGCTTTGTCCATCATCATATACTCCTTCTCACAGTTACAGCGACCTTTACGGGGGGAACTGGGGATTCCCTGCATTAGCAAATATATTAGCTTGTGTCTCCACGCGTTCCTATAAAATGTACAGTAACACGGAAAACTATTTTCGCTCTGTCTTTAATGACCAAGCGAGAGTTGGGCAAAGATAAATATACGCTCACTCTGTTGCATAACAGCTAGCACAAATAAGGAATGCGAAGGTGCTCTCTGGTAATTCCCAACTATGTAGGAAATCTTAAGCAGCGTCGTCACATTTACAAGTTTTAGTTTTTGGAAAGTACACTTTAAAAAAATAACTTGAATGGAGCTGGACAAATATTGCTCTTTTTTTACCGTTGCTCACTAAAAATTGCATATTTTACCATACTCAAGCTGAATAGTGCAGTTTGGGATTTTTCTTAAGCGCAGCAAGATGCAACTAACTTGCAGCTTCTTTAATGCTATTTAATATTGCGTACACACGTTCAAAAAAAATGAATGTACACAGCCGACGGTGAGTTTATGTATATGCCGAGCTTATAGTATTGCAAAATCATTTACAAGTTTTAGTTTTTGGAAAGTACACTTTAAAAAAATAACTTGAATGGAGCTGGACAAATATTGCTCTTTTTTTTACCGTTGCTCACTAAAAAATTGCATATTTTACCATACTCAAGCTGAATAGTGCAGTTTGGGATTTTTCTTAAGCGCAGCAAGATGCAACTAACTTGCAGCTCCTTTAATGCTATTTAATATTGCGTACACACGTTCAAAAAAAATGAATGTACACAGCCGACGGTGAGTTTATGTATATGCCGAGCTTATAGTATTGCAAAAGCACAAAAATGGCAAGAAGTGGACAAAAATGCTGAAGTGTGTCTCCTTTAGCTCTTCTGCAAAAAAAAAATTATCCCAAAAGATATTTTACCAATCTACCCTTACAAGTTTGCCCATTTATCATTGCAAGTATGGGAATAAATGAGAAAATTCGTCTACCTAAAGTAGACATTATTCAAGCCTACGTGCTTTTTTGCAGTGGAGATGATAAAAAAAGCGTACTCGTTTATATGGCTGTTGTAAGTGCACATGGAGGGAGGCAAAGGCGCTAACCACTGTGGAATCTGTTATTGTGCCTGTTTGCTTTGAGTGGAGTAGCAAGTCTCGCGCAGTATTTCTATGAAAAAATATCTTGTGACCCAGACTAGAATATGAGATTGCCCCTTCACTCGTAAAACGTACCGGATGTTGGTCAAGAGTTACTGTTGCAGCCACAAGAGAGGTGTATCCCTACCGTTAATAATTGATTTATGGCATTTAAGCCTTTTTAAATTTTAGTACTTCCTAAAAGACTACTTCACCACTGGTTCTGGTCCAACATAGAAAGCTGCTCAGGTGCTATTGATGTTAATGAGTGAGGGCTACAGCACTAAGATAAATATATTTTTGAGAAAAAAAATTTCCAGTCTCAATAAATCCATTTCAGTTGGACGGTTACTTAATGAATGAGCAAAACAAAAAGTTATTTAAGCAGGCAAGCTAAGTCAAGGAAATTATATAAATGGGAGCCGCACTATACTAAAGTAGCTTAACAAATTTTTGTAAAGAATAGCTCAATAGCTGTTGATGATACTGCGTATCATTCACAGTACAGTAGTGGAGGGAATCCCTTTTAACTATTTTCTATTAAAAAAAGAGGCGAAGCAACCTTTTTTTTCTTGTGGACACAATAAAAATCTATACTCCGCTGAATCAAGGTGAATCACTTTTCTGACTGGTCATCATTCCGTCCACTATTTGCTTTCAGGTTTTTGTCTGCGCTAATGTCAAGCCACGCTGTCTACAACTCGAAACAAAACCGTTTTTTTTCCTTTTTGCTAAAATTGGAATTAGGTATTCAGTGAGTACCTTCTCATAATCAGAATGAGGAAGGTAATCCGCCTGTGGTTTTACCAGAGAAATCTTGCCAACTACTCCGACACCGTGTAGATTTGGATAGTCTCGCCACCACGCACTTCATTCACTTCACCAACCACTAAAAGATATTTCTTTTGGGAAGGAGCGAAAATTACCAGCCTACATTTTTAGCACTCACTTTTTGAAAGTAAATTTTTTTTGAAGGTACTTCTCTACAGCAATTAAGCACTCCCACAGTTCTCTTAACAGTTTTTTTTAAAGTGCAAGGACATTTTTCAGCGAGAAAATAGCAGAGCTCTTCCATCAATAAGTTTTTTTTTAATTTCAAATAATAGCTGCAGACAACTCTAGGCAGAAAATAGCTCCACAATTCTAATTAAGCTTTGTTTTCATTACCTTTATCAGTTTAATCTTGCTGCATTATTACCCAGTTTGTATGAGCAGAGAAAAATCTTGCCGAAAAAGCAGAAGCTTATATAGCTATAGCGAGAAGGGTGCAACCTCGGAAGCATGTCATTCCGCAGCGGCTTAGTAGCTTGAGCAACTGCACACTATCTAAATAATTTACACTTTTATAGTCCCGATCAAAAATCCTGAGGAGTGATAATGGCAGCATGCGTCTCCATTAAAAAGATAAGGAACTGTGAGTCGGGAAGCTGCACGATATAATAATCTGCGGAGATAAAAAGGGGAAAACTGGAAAACATGCTTTGTCTATTATTTAATATGAGGGGGAGCAGCTCGCAAAAGTATTTTCGTAATTTACACAAAAAGTAATAATAATGACGCTTGTGTTTTTTCGGGAAATGCGATGTCGAACTAAATTACGGAGACTTTTGTGTTTTCTACCTGAGCAGCACGTTTCCAAAACAGACAGCCCGTTTGATCCATACATGATGGCAGCGCTGCTCCTTCGTTTTTCTAGCCTCTTTCCTATTCTCTCGCTACTTTACCTCGACGTATTGTTAAGAAAAGGAAACCGTTTCCTTTTCATTTTACTATTCGACAAAAAAAGAATATTTTCTTAGAAGAAGGGGGAAAATTCACTTGGAATGAAAATTAATCTCAGTGGAAGAGAAAAAGGCAAATCAAAATGTTCGTCCCTATTAGCACTCTCCACTGTGAAATGGAGAATAGGCATTGGTCAGAATGGCAACAAGGCCAAAAAAATATTATTTTTTTTCTTTTGCTCCGCTCAAGTGAAAAGCTCAGCTAGAGTTCAGTTTCAATTTTCTGCATTATTAAGCTCTAATTGTCATAAGAAAAAAAGAGGAATGGCAGGGGAAAGACATAAATCTCATTTTCACGGCTGATATTCAAAGATATCTATTTTTACAAAGGAGCTTCTCTCTACGGTACGGAAACTAGCATTAAAAATTAAACGCAATTTTGAAAGTGAGACTTAGGTAGATAAGTAAGCTATTTTTTTCTCTTTCTGTTGTCAAGCTGTGCTGCAAAATACAAAATGGAAGAAGTTTTCGTATCCTATTTTCTTTTGCTACGGCAGCGGCAAAAAAACCGCCACCAACCGATCTGATAATGATGATATGACTCACGCCTTTGTGAGTGACGAAAAAAAAAGTAAGTAGCCAAACTAGCAAGTAAACTCATATCCGCTCCTTTTTCCTATCGTGAATCAGCACGCCGCTGTGAGAGTGGATTTTGATCAACTTGTAAGTGAAGCAGCTACTTTATCTGCTTGTTTATCCAGATATATATGCCAAGTACGGCCTACACTGCAAACTCACAAATATTTCACTTTACAGCTACTAAATTAACGATGACATGATGGCCCACTCACTCCCAGAAATGATGTAATGAGTAAAGTCAATAACAGTTCAAAGTGCACAGGAAACAAAGTGCGTGACTCATCTTAAAGTTATTCAAGAAAACTATTAGTTTGGGCAGCTGCAAAGTAAAGAAAATTGAAAATAGCTATCAACTGACTTACCAATTTTTAGCTGACGGTTGGGGATGACAAAGTTGCGCAATTACTAAAATTCCAGTCACATTTGTAATAGAGTCGACTTTAAAAACACATGAATACGGGCAAAAGTCCCACCGACCAAATATAAAGTAAATACGGCCACGTGGGAAAATCGCTCGTACTTAGTGTGTCTTTATGATTTCCTGGAAGGAATAAAAACGTTTTTATCCTTGTCCGCCGATATTTTGATGGGGTCGATGTTCACGCCATGCTGAGAGCTGAGCTTGAACGAAAAAAGAGGCGAAAAATGTTGCTTGCATGCATGTCCTCAGTATAGTCTTGGAATAAAATCTGAAATTTCGGGTAGATGTCATTAAGTACTGTAAACAGGAAGATGGAATGAGATAACAAAAATTAGTTCGTGAATTTGGTTTGCAGCTGCACTTGAAAAAACCAGATTGAGACTGCTCGCCCATTGTCAGTAATAAAGTCATGCCATTAGCTATTATCCTGACAGCTGCACTTGTAATCGCATGAAGTGGTTCAAAGCAAACAGTCCTAAGTTGTAATTAAATGGCGAGTCTTGTGGCTTTTTAAAAGAGCAGAGAGCAGTCTTGCTCGCCTCTGAAATTGAAAAGAGTGTGGAAAATACGTAAACAAGATGAAAATGACAAGGGAGATTGACTTTCATTTATACGACTAAAATTACCAATTTTCGCGATTTTTCTGCATTACACTTTTTTTTCATTGCCGTTGCGAGCCTACCCGCCGCATAATAAAATATTGTGGTAAGTAGCATGACCAAAGCTATCAATGCCCCCGAAGAGATGCTAATAAATTGAACTTGAAAATGCTCTTTGCATGCTTTTGTTTTAAAAAGTCAAAGTTTTCGGTAGGAAGGGCACTTTTTCAGCGTCAATTTATTCCGTACGTGTGCTTTCCTGTACATCAGCTCACGTTTCCTGGACTAAAATGCTCACTAAATCTAAAGTAGCTCACAGCAAATACGGCAGCTAGTCAAGGGAAATCATTATATGTTCGCTTCGTCATGCAGTCAAGGAGCAGATGAGGAGGAGCAGGTGGATTAAAAGGAAAATTTAGGCTTACCTACAAAAATGAATGAAACGAATTAAAACCGAAAAATCGTCTGATAATAATGCCAAGAGCAAAGTACTTTTTTGCGTTTATTAGCGCACTTACACTTATCTCTGCAGATGGGATATAAGGCTCCACATACTTAATATATCAAAAAAATAAGATACGAATCTCCTCAAAGTAAAAATCGAGGTGCTGGATGACTGCATTTCAAATCTTATCAGGAGTTTTTGGACGGGGGAGGATACGGATGCATCTAACTAACTTCTATTAGCATTCTGCTGAGGCGTGCGATAAATGGTGGAACAAGTGGGATATATCTATGTACAAAAATATAGTACAGATATATCTGTCTGGTTTTTGCTGCATGGAAAATGTTAGCAAAGTCGGGCACACTCAGGGACTCCAAGAAATATTTATATGTATAAAAGAAGAGAGGGAAAATTCTTAGTGTATAAATTAAGCCTCTCATCATTACCTCAAACAAATATGTACGGTTCTAATTGAAGATTCTGCATGCGATATAATAACCATGAGCGTATTATACACTTTCCTCTCATCACTCAGAAAAACTTCAGCTATCTCGAAAATCCAAGTGCAGCAGCAGCCGTACTTAGCAAATCATTAGGAATGCCGTCGGTGTAGCTCATTTCTAGAAATGTGTTCTCTTGTACTGACCTCAGGAAGACTAATGTGATGGTTAATTAGCTTGGCGCTGATATTATTAGTTTTGTGCAGTCTCTGTGCACTATTGACCACTGTATACTTTATGGTGTGGGGTGTTGGACAGATATATGTACGGGCGGATAAGTAAAATCTTTTTTTTTCATTTTGCTAGGTGATTTCGTCCACATAAATCCATAAAAACTATTTTGCTGTACCTAACATTACCATTTTTTAAATGTTACCCTTGCGCTCTTTTCAAGTTCCTTTTCTGATAGAAAAAAAAGCGGTGCAGCTGTGGCACTTTGGCAATGCGTAAAAAAGACTCTTATCATTTCAGTTAGTTGCTGTGAAGCAAGCTAAATAATAGAAACGGCTAAATAAAGCCATTCACACCGGCATTATTCCTCCCTATTTAATTTATGAACGATTATGGCTCTGAACTAAGTGGTTCGCTGAGGTAGTGTTCCCACATTGGAAAACTGATAAAAGGTTTGCCGCACAGAGGAGCAAGGAGGATTTTCATGTGATTAAAATTTTAAAAACATTTATTTTTTTGTTACAGCCCTTCAACTCCGCATGGATGTTCGTCCAGAAATGAGCAATCTATGTTCATCTTTAGAAGGTGAGTGATCATTATGCGATTAAGCAAGCGATAAATCTCCAGTCGAACTATCTAAATGTCGAATCGGAGTCACAGGTACACGCATTCCTTAATCTTATTTTTACAACTTGGAGAAAATTGAAAAATGAAATTTCATCACACCAGATAATTATATATGGGGCCGTACAAAAGGAGGTAGACTGGAGACTGGAGCCTCTCTTTATGGACTCTATGGTTTTTTTAACCAATTCCCAGTTCATAAAAGTCAATTTTCCTCCCCTACAGAAATAAAAAATAATGTGGTGTGGTGCTAATCCACCGTGACAGTTTTTAAAAGATAGTTAAATTTCCAGTCCTCCAAAAATAGATTTTTTTCTTTTGTTCTCAGCGCGGAGTCCTCTGCAATTTGCATTTCTATTTATTTTCCCCTATTTCAATTATGAAAATGGTCGTAACTCCGATTTGCAAAGATTTTTTGGTCAGTGCAGTGTACACGTACTCTCCTCCGAAAGTACAAACAACTGTCGGTGGGCGGTAAGTGTGAGGAAGTGAGTACGAAAAAAAAACATTTTCCCTTCTTTCTTCCCTAGAACCTTTTTTTCTTCTTCCATTCTCGTTTGGAATTCAGCGAAAAGAAAGGAACCATTTAATTCTAATACCGCTCATTTTTCATCAACTCGCTTTTGCAACTGCCGTAAAATTCACTGATTTGGAACCCATATGTGTATACTGCCAGCAAAATACCTCCTTCTCCTCTTCCCCTTTTTTTCTCAAACCAACTAAAAACTTTAGCCATGTGGACGTGATACAATGCTAGAGGATTTTTACGAGTATTTTCATGTTGTGAATTTTTTGAGTACTTATCTAAAAAACAATTCCAAGTCGTCTACGGTAGAGAAGGCTCAAGTTTTTTTTTTCAACAGGTGCCATAAGTACAATGAATCATGCAGAAGAAGAGAAAAAAATATATATATATTTTATCTATGAAACCGTGCAGCCATTACACACTCTGCAATACACTACTTTTCTTGAGAATCTTTTCTGCGAAAATGCATAACAGAACCGTGAAGATGCATTTATGGTATGCAGACTAAAGTCACTTTTAGTGTACGTCTCTCCTCAAAATTTTACTCTGTAGGTATTTCTCTCTGGGAGCCACAAAAATATATATATATAATATTATTGGATGAGTATCATATTCTTCGTTTTTTTCATTTTTATTTGAAAAAAAAAGAAAATGAAGACGGCTGCTGATGAGTGTAGAATTTGTAATAATAATACATAATAGGATCATCATGGCACAAGTTCAACAAGGGTATGAATGGCACGAAAAAGATTTTAGATTGAAATCTTGATTAAAATTCGATACACCACGTGAATTAGTGTTATATTGTAAAAATATAAAATAATGACGATGAAGGTGGAGGGAAGATTCATCATTTCAATGTGAGCTCTCTTTTTCGTGTGTGTGAACACTCGTAGACGAGACGGGAGTTAACAATGGAATGAGCAATGTGAAAAAATATATATATTTTTTTCCAACTAAAACATTTTTTTTATCCTACACATGTCTTACATTATTGTGAAGCTAACACTGTTTTCCCATGATTTTCTCCACCACCCTGCTTTATATAAATATTTACTGAAAAATGTGATTTTTTATGGGTATTATGTCAAGACTTTCTTACATTTATTATTCTTCCCCATTACTGTGCACATGCTTCTCCAACGCTCCTTATTTATATCCAGATTCTATCTGAAGTGCATCAGCTTAGAGAATTTCCTCCCTGTTTTTATACTATTATCTTAATCTTATTCCAACAGCTAACAAGGAACACCATACAATAAGTTTTGGCAAAAAATTATGAGCTTCGGTGTGAGGATAATGCACTGAATGAATTTTTTTTACCTGTATAGATCATCTTACCAGACTTGGTTGTAATGTTTTTTTTTTAGAAAAAAAGAATACAAATTGCTACACAGCCACCGAGCTACATACAATTTCCAGAGAAAAATTATTCGCTCGGCTCTGCTTTTCATCTTTTTTTCTGGAGAAGTAATTTAATAATTTTTCTGTAATAAGGGAGATAACTATTTGCCTATAATTGTGTGTAGTTAAATACCGGTGTCTGTATAAAATGATTAAAGAATGTTAAATATTTGTCGTATTGATTTTATTCACTGCTGGATGCATTTTTATCGAGTTTCTCAGTCAACAAGTGGAAAAAAATGATTGATTGGCAAACACAATTTCATAATCTTTTTTAGTCAAGGTCTGACTTATCAATTTTCCCTGAAGTAAAACAGCCATTCTCAGCATTTTCACTTTAGAAAATATTTAGAAAAAAAAGTATGAAAAACCACTTTGCTTACCTCACTAAATATTCCTTTGAACTGTACAGCTAGCCTTGAAAAATGGAAGCTATATAGCTTCCCTCACGATACAGTTATCACAAGAAAAACTCCAGAAATTTTTTTTTGCCCATTTTCCTCCAGTAAGTTCACAGTAAAAACTCACAAGTAAAAAGTATTGCATTCTTCACACAGTGCGAGAATTGATTAAATTAGTTTTTCGTAGGAGTCCAGCGAGGAGCGAAAACGGGCAAGTGGCAACGTCCTCGTAGCTGGACTGCCGCTGCTGTACTGATTGTGAGTGCTCTTCACTTTTAATGGAGATGTGGAAATGAGCATTTAGAGAAATTATTTGCTCCAAGAGTATATTAGCCTAGCAGTTATGTGTGGTGACGAGGAGCGCTTTTGTCAGACGTTTCGACGATCACTCCTTCATTCTATTATTATTAGTCAGCAGCAGAGATGATGCAGTTTCTCCAGAAGACACTATCAAAGTTTAGTGTGTGTGAGTGACGCGTCGGAGCCCAGTTAAAGATATTTTTTGTGTGGATGCGTTTGTCTCTCCTCATCATGTCAATAATGAGTTCTGTTGTTGGCCTATGGAGTGTGCAGGCAGGTAGCTGAGTGAGCGAGAGAGTGAGTGAGTGAGCACCTCATTCATAGATTGCCACAATTGAACAACTCCTCAGCATTCTCGTATGCCCACTGTCCCGTTTAATACTCGTACAGAAAAATATTATGATGAATAATATAATGCTAAAGCGCTTTGGCTATTAAGAGCACGCATTTCTACACCAGAATGTACGAAAAATATAATAAAGTTGATGTTGATTATGCCGCTTCACTCTGGCTATTTCAGTTAAGTAGGCACGCCAAAAAAACGACACAAAAATGTTGCTCTACTTTACTCTACTTTACTCTCTATTACCATAAGCATTACCAAATAAGCCATTGCTCAGCGATTCAAATATGAAGAGGATGAGTATGACGAGATAGCTCGTACTAGTGATTTGGAATAACATGCTTAAAGAAATTCATTTAGTCACCAGCGTCCTCAGTATTAGCTCAACAAAATCATTATCAATCATAGGAGTACTCTGTATCGCTAACACATTCGTCAGGAGCTTCAACAGACGAAAAAAAATAATTTTTATATCCAAAATCCAACTGCTATTCCCTCATCACTGTCGTGTAAACAGATTTAGTTATTTTAGTCTCTGTGGGTATATGAGCAAACGAAAAAGCTAAAAAAAAATGTCCAATTCCTTTTTTCTTTGCCTCGCTCCACCCTCGAGAATGACAATGAAGACGATAAATTTGTCGCAATAAATGTAGTAATAATATTACTTTCCCATCCATTTTCATATTTTCGATATCTAGGTAAACCGGATGTAGTGTGAAATTTTAAAAGAAAGCGCTCGGAATTAAGCGTGATCACTACTTAAAATATGTATTTTAATCAGCTTACTGTAATTAATAACATCAGCTAATGAAACTACTCAAATTTCGGAAGAAGAAACATGCATTTTAGGCTAGAGTTTAAAGAAAAATTGTTTTTGACAGTACCTGTGCTTGAGTTTTTTTTTCCAAAGTATGACATAAGCTGCAAACTGTCACAACAAAACTGCATCCTTGTAAAATGCGGTTTTAGGGCTTGCACAAAAAAAGAACGTCGTACTTAACAATAACAGTCTGGCAGAAAAAGCACTCACATATCTCCAAATACAGATAGCAACAGGACTTCTCAGCTCACGGAATATGCTCACAGCTCAACAATCAAACGAACACTGAAAAGAGCCGGAAAGGGAAGACGAGTTTTACGAAAATGCTATAGGTATTTTTTCTCGACTTTTTTTATTAAACTTAATAATGCAACTTGTTCGACTGGTTATCTATAGATTTAAGCAAAGAGGAAGGGAGGAGGTGATCTCTAAAATTGAGCGAATCCTAAATTCTCCTACAGTTTGAGTAAATCTAAAACAGGAACTAGAAAATGAGTGAATGAAAAATTCGCGAATATACGAAATCAAAAAAACAAGGCACCGGCAAGGCACATCATCGCCATTGCCACTGCGAGTGCTGCCGCACTTGCCGAAGCCGCAGACGTGCAGAATTTGCTTTTATCCTTTGCCTAACTTCTCATTACCTACTTTGTTTCCCTTCCATAAACGATAATATGTTCAGCCAAAATGATTGACGATAGGAAAAAGGATTTTTAAAAAAATTCTCGTTCATTCATACAAAACTAGACATGGAGTTGGAGATAAAGATAACGTAATTTATGAATGGTTTTTTTTCGCTACTTTTTCAGCTCTCCCTATCTCGGTGATAGAAAGGACAAAGTTTTGCAGAAAAATGTTTCAAGACACCTTGGATAGGTCACAGGAAAAAGGAGACCATGAAAGACTCGAGGGCGGTGATGGAGTCCACTTGATAATTTATGCTTACAAAAACTGAAATCCAGTTGTTTTAGTATTACAATTTACAGAGATGGAAAGCAAATAATATGTGAGATATTGATTTCAATTACGTACATCTGGCATTCTGATAAAAAAATATATAAATTTGATATGCGACTGAGGAGCGAGGTTTTGGTGCGTTAAAGTAAATAAAAAATATGATGACGTCTGACAAGGGTGAGTGTGAGAGTGCACGCTGGATGCTAGACCATATAGTACAAGTTTTTGTGTGAAAAGTTCGAGGCGAGAAGTAAACGTGAAGAATGATCAAATAGTGGATGGTGACGTGCTTAAATTTTAGTAGGCAATACCGGCCATTTTAGACCAATGTTAAATCTGGACTGGGGTGGCGGTTCAGTTGTCTGGCCAAAAAAAATATTTGCCCACCGCGCGCGCACCCTGTTTGCCATGCCCGTTTCCGGTTTACAGATTCTTGGAGTAATTTAATTTCAGTTATTTGCAAGTTTGTTTTGGAAAACAAGGGAAAATTATAATTGATGCACTCCAAAAGTAAATTCTCGAGATTTTCCTTTCTTGTAGCAGCGCAAGTTCCGGCAATCAGAGTCACTTTATGGCTGTCTGCATGACAGACATCAATCAGCCTACGTACGTAGCGCGAAACTGGTGTGAGAGAGAAGCATATTTAGCCAAACCATGCATGAATAAAGTTATGCTTGTTTGCAAAACTAAAGACGTCGTCATCATGTTCAGCATAAGCATTCGGCAGGATGGCAGGATTGCGGCGGCTCACCCACTTCAGTTTTAGCTTCAACCCTTTCAGCTCAACTTATCTTTATTTACATGAATTCATCACATATCGCCATCATCAACAGATTATGCATTTCTTGCGTTCCCCTACACTTGAGAAACCAATATAGAAAAGGAATCTACTCAGACAGTGCACTAGCAGGCTTATTGCAATAATGTGCGGTGGTCACATCGGAGCGGTCAGTGAGAGTGGTTTGCTAGTTTGCTACTGTCCTTATAACTTTTCAAAGAAAAATATCAAAATATGCAACTTCATATAATGGAAGCGGAGGGGACTATGCCCAGAATAATTTAGAGACATGTGAGCAGCAACAATACACAACAATGCACGCTGTTTGTCTTGGTTGATCAGCACAATGCGACATCAGAAGGGATTTTTTTTCAGAGAGGAAAAGGATTTGAAAACGCATACGCTTCTTAATGCTACTGCTGCTACTAGCAAGAAGATTTTTTGCCATAAACGCGTTCACACTCAGATTACAATCATCCTGGGATGCCTATTGGAATTCTTGTTGCAAGTTACAAAACACCTTCATTCATACATGTCTATATGCCGACTAGAAATCTTGGCAAATACGTGCTGCGATGCGATATAATAATGAATGGCAGAAATTCTCGTGAGGTGTGAGCACCATAAAAAATCTCAAAAGTGGCTACAAAATAAAGAGTGAGAGGAGGAAAGGTTCTAGGACAACAAATGTGGGTTACATCCGCAATGGTTACATCTTTTTAGCAAAAATGGATCCGGTCTCTTCACGTTTTTTCATCCCAAATTCAAAGTCTCACTTTTTTTTCTTTTTGCGGTTGTAGGAAAGAGAGAGGCGACTACCTTGGTTGCTGTTTTTGCTGTTCATTTATCAGTGTAAATACCAAAAGTGCGCTTTTTTATATTCAACTTCAAGCTAACCATAACCAAACCACTCTCACTATCATCATCGTCGTGCAAAATGCAATTTGCAATAAAAAGGCAAAAAAGTCCTTTCCCTCAAAATCTGTATACCTCTCCTGCTTTGTAGACGTTTTGCATAATTGTTTTGACTACACGCAATTCTCAACACTCGCACTAGTCGCACTTATTTCTGCTAGACTGTGGCAGCAACACAGCAATTGCTTCTCAGCCAGAGATGGCAATTGATATTTTTTTATTATTATTGTAATGGATTTTTATTGCTAAATTCTCCGACAATCAGCACTAACTCTGCATTTCGCTTTCATAGTCCCTGTCTACAGCCTACAAAAAATTGCAATATCCGCTCCGCCACCATACCATTTATCAACCTGTGAAAATCGAATTCCGATCAAACAAAAAATAGATGCATGCATCGATTATAAATAAGCAACATATTTTATCCCCACATCACAACTTATTCGTACAGCTAACTGTTATAGCTGTACCTAAAAAGAGCACAAAAAATTGTTTATAATTACACTTAAAATTATGCTTATTATTTAAAAATATTTAAAAACGGAGAGTATTAAAAAAAAGTTGCAATTTTAACCAACTTAATGCTTCCTGTATTCATCTCCATTATGAATTAAACTCTTATTTTGAGTGAGCAGTGAGTGATATCTTTTTTAAGCAAAGCTGCGAAATGAACAAGCACTTAAAAAAAATTTTTTTAGCGAGGATGAATCTTCTTCATTCATTTCGGCATTCATTCACTTGTATCGTGATGCAGTTATACGGCGTGCATATACTGACTACTCACTCACACTCTACTCATTTCTATTTACATGCAGAGATTGTGCACTGTGTGAGAGTTCAAGCTTTTCATTCATAATTTAATGGTGCGGTGTAGCCGGTAGTAGTTCACGTTCATTGAGAAATGCCTACGTAGTACATGCTGAGAGTTTTCTCGCTCACTCCCGATTCTATAGTAAAAGGAGCTTTAAACTGAACTTCACTTTTTTTTACTTCATACATTTCAGATTTTGTGCCATTAACTTTACATGAAATTTTAATTTTGTCTGTATTTTTAAGATTGTGCCTGAAGAAATCATGCTCGAAAATAAAATATCTTTGTAAAAAAAAATAAGAGGGAGGAATGAGCAGACTGTTACTTAATTAAGATTACTACTTTTACTTACGTCGCCATGCTCTAATGATTTTCATCAATAAGGGAAAAAATAATGCGTAACGGTTTGCAGGGCTAATACATAAATTTGAGGATAGACTTACACTGAAAGTCTATTTCAAAACATCGCTTTTTATTAGCTCCAGACAGCCAATCTTAAAACGTTCTTCCCGATAGGGATAAAAAAAACTGCAGTGATGGGCTAGACGTGAACGGAAAGGATAAACAATTTTAGGAAAAAGTTGATCTTACGGAAGGCGGAAACGGGGGAGGCGTCCTCAATTGAAATAACTGAAATTTTCAGAATTTTTACAAAAAAACGCATTTACGGAAAGAGCAAACTCTACATTAAGAATTGAATGGGAGCACCTTTAAAGCTGTCTTCCATTTTCCGGGCAGCGGTTTCCGGTTTGTTTTGGTACATGTATTTTGCAAAAAATAGTACTGAGATTAAATTCGGTTGGTAGTTAAATACTGGATGAAGAAAAGAGAAGCAGTAAGAAGACAAAAGGGTCTTTGCAAAAAAAGTGAAATGGCCATGTCCGTACACTTTACGATTTACGTCTTTAGCGATAGCAGACATAACGCACATAACGAAAGGTAAAAAGATAGCTTATTTGATAAACTATCAAGGTAAAATGACGCTACAAAAATTGGGCAAAAAACAAAGAGAGCACAAGGCACACATCAGGTATTACACTTAATCAAGTGCATCGCTAGACTCACACTCCAGTCCAGGATGTACATTCCTTCGATGAAATCAACAATGAGGACAATCAAACAAACGAGCGTTTTTTTACTTGAGTGCACGCGGCTGAAACTAGAATTAATCAAGTTTTTGCATGTATCAAGCGTTTTAAAATATAAGACACAAAAATCATAAAATAGACCGCATTTGCTGATGTATTTGAGGTAGTGCACTAAACTTACTTGATGCACTCCTTCAGTGAAATAAACCAACCGGATGTAGTGAAGTGGCAGTAAAAATAAATTGACTTTTGGCAAACTCACTTTTATTATTGTAGCCATATCAAAGAGCATATAACGGTAGCTGCTAAAAATACAAAGCTAGCACTTTTTTTTATTACTTACAAAAAAGTTACATATTGCAAAAACAAAGTTACATCTTATGGGTAATATTTTTGCACGGGCGGACAAAACATGAGTGTTCAGATTATGATACGATATGGTCCTCATCTCTTCTGAAGAGCAAATCAACCGACCAAACAAGATAAAATTTTGCACTGAACACGGAAGCCAAATCATTAAATAGTAAGTATAGAGCGATAGCATTTTATTTGTTTACATCCTGTAATCAGTTACCTGCAATAGTGCACTAAAATTGTCATACTTTGGTATGAAATGAGTAAAGGATGTGGCTCAACAGAGGGAAAAAAGCAAAAAAATTTTTTTGGCTGTTTGATAGAACTTTGCCTGCAATATAGGTATATGCACATACTCGTCCTTGTGCAAATGAGAGTAAAATCTGTCTATAAACTGTAAAGGATTCACTTTTTTTTAGATTGCACACGCATATTTTGCGAGTGAACCGACATTTTTTATACTAAAAGGAACCAAAGCCATACAGCTACCGGAAAAGAAAGTATGCAGCTCTTGCAGTTTTTCACAGCACTGAAAAGCAGTCATCATCATGATCACAGTAAACTTTACCTTTGACTTGAAATACTTTCATAAGGATGCATTTTTAGCTAACCAAAAAATCACTTTTATTGGCAAAACGAGTTTCAAGGAATTCAAGTTTTTTGGTCCTCTTGGCAAAGTGAAAATGCTTTCCGTTTGTCTCCCCTCTGCTTTATATTTATTTATAAGCTTAGCCTCTAAAAAGGAATAAAAGGACGCTTTACAAGAGCTCTGCTAGTCTTTATCGTGAATAAACATAAAAAGGGTGACATCTTCCAAAAGCATTCAAGAATTTTTTCTAAAAAATGGCTTCAGCATTACAACTCTTTCATGTCTGCTTTGTTGTCTCTTATTAAAAAAGCAATTTCCACCATTTAAACTTATAAAAAAATACTCCTGTCGCTCTGTAGGTCATTTACTTGTGTCAAGTGCTAATTAGAACCAGCAATTAGTGTAGCTTTATTGGCAGTCACTCATGGAGACATCTTAAGAAATGGATTTGTTTTTTTCTAAATGCCAGACGAAATTTTTGCGACTTGAAGTGACCTCATCAACGCTACGCACACTTTTTTCAGGTGTGCTCAGATCCATCCTATCCTTGTCCTTTTAGTTCACCCATTTACCTCCATCCTGAAGAAAGCACTTTAATTCTAGATAGACAATTTTTTTCGCCTAGACATATCCAACAATCACCTAACAATGAGATTAAGGTACTAAAAGTTTATTTCACACAGAGTAGGTAAAATAACTATGTAGAGTCACACTACGACATTTTCAATTTGCATTGCAAAGTTAAATGCTTTAATGTCAAGAAGAATTTTTATGCGAGTAAAAAGGATTTCTTTTTTTTAAATAACTAGTAACTAGGAAGCCCAACATCGGGCTTATCGAGACTATAATTGCCCCTAAACCCTAATGTTAAATTCCCTATGTTAAACCCTAATGTTAAATTCCCTATGTTAAACCCTAATGTTAAATTCCCTATGTTAAACCCTAATGTTAAATTCCCTAGTTAAACACTTACACGTAAATTAACAGGTACAGCTAAGAGCCATTAAGAAACAATTCAAAAACTTTGCATTAATCCAAATGTAACAACAATGCATCATGCATCCCTTCGCGAGCCTCACTCATTCGGACAAAATGCTCCGAATAACTGGAAGTGAGCACTACAGTAGCAGTTGTGATAATAATACGCGCATAGTCATTAACTGAAAATTGGGACAGACATTCGCAGACACGGCTTATCTCTTATTGTTTTTGATTCTTCTTCCCTCTATACCATTATTCTTCCCGCTTTTCCCCTTCTTTTGTTATTCTAATGTTTGTAATCCTAGTTTTTATTTCGCCAGCAAAAGTGTACATCAAAAGTGATGCGAGTGAAAATAAAATAATTAAATAGGGGATTGAGATAACTTTTAAACGGAAAAGTTTTTTGCTAATTCCTCGCTGCACTTGGTATAGGATGACTAATTGCTCCCATACTCACACCAGCAAGGCACGATGCGTTACCGCATTCTTTAGTGACGTGGGAAGTGCAGCTGAAGTAACATTCATCTCGTCGTCATCACAGTCACAACAGCGAGCACGAAATAAAAGGATGAAGGACTCAGAAGAAGAAGAAGGAAAAGAAGCGACCATACGATGAGCATCCCATTTCAATTGCACTACGTACCCTTTAATAACCCTGATTGTACAATGCATTTTCATGGTACATTACATTGTTATGCATTGACTTGACGTTACGAGTTTCATTAAAGTACAGATAACATTTTTTTTACCTGCCGCGCAACGCAAGAAGCACCTTACCTGAGAAAAGAGCAGCGTCGCAGTGTATGTGTATATGTCCATTACATCTTTTGCATTTTTATACAATAAGCGAGTTAGACCAAAGTGGACTGTAACTGTGGAATAAAAAAAATGTATACGCTGAATAATTTTTTTTGTATTAGACAGGATGGCAGTCTGCTGCAGCATTTCGTTAGGTCAAGGACCTGTTTGCTCTACTAACCAACTCCTATTATTAAGAGTAAGTAGGTTTGATACCGGAACTCATCATCGCTGACGAGCTGTTGAGTAAATTGTAATTTTGTGAAGAAATTTAGCAATTATTTCATTTTTTACAAACTTGCATTTTTGCAGTACGGTGCACTTGTGGTAAGATGAAAATGAAAGATGAAGATGAAGTGCAGGACGGAGCACATCACCAAAATCACCTACACGTCAGTAGTCACAAGTCAGCACGGCTGTGATAAATGAACGTTATGATAGCCGCCAGAGCAGGTGCACTTACAACAGGTACCTAAATGCACTATGCACACGTAGCAAAAGAAGAAGGAACTCTGGGTGAAGAGTGGCCATCCACCGGCCAGTTAAGGAGGCCAGAAAATGCTTTCTCTTTCTCCTGGATGCACTCCTCAACACTTCTGAATGAAGCTTGCGTGCAAATTTTTTTTTACAACCACTCCAGTTTTGAGGACGATGAAATAAACGTAATGAGGTGAATAGATGACATACTAGAAAAAAATGTCCAGATATATCCAGGTGACATACAAAGTAGAGCGGAGTGGAGCATCATATTTTTAAAAGTTTTTTTTTATTTAACAACTTTATAATATCTTTAATGTATGCCGCTATAGCTAGAAAGTATAAGCCAATCATTCACACAAATATAGTGACATCTCTACAAATATATTAAATCGTGAATAAAGTTAACTTTGAACAGAACGAAAATGTATTGCTTATAGCGGTAAAAGCACTTAAATCATTTTTTGGATAGGACTCTGGGGATACACATACACACTTACTTAAAGTAGATTGTAATTAGTTAACAACCTTACTAAGTTTACTTTTTTAAATATGTATGGCAGATAGAACTAACAAATGTTTTTTTTTACATTTACTTGTGAAATTTTATTTATTTTTACTACGCTCTCAAAGTACTTTGTAAATGATCCGTCTGATTTTGATTACTTTTGAACTTTTGGACCCCCAAACAGTATGAAATGGGAAAAAGTGAATTTTTTTTATATTCCGGCTGCAACAGATTTGTCTAAGAAAAACTCGTTTTTTCCCATTTCTTAGAAAAAGTGACCCCTCTCTAAAAAGAAGCACATTAGTTATTATATGCATTCTCATATTTTGGCATGAGTCCTGCTTCCACAAGTCCATCGACGAAATCTGGCTGCTGTTTCCTCGATGGCTTTCAAACAGGGATAATATTCTGTTCACAAGAAGCCTACAAAATCAAGTTCAAGTAGTCAATTCAGTTGTCCATTCTGTGAATCTACGATACACTAAATAACTGACAAGAACTGTTGCGATGCCCTCAAATAAAACGAGAGGCTTCAAACAATTAGTATCTTATCAACAGTAGCACCGTCTATTTCCATGTGCACGCGTTTCTTGGTTTATGGTAAAATGTTACATATTTATTTACATGCCTTTAAAATTTAGCTGTGCCACTTAAAGTAAGAAAGACAAAATTTCCAAAAGTAACTTCCGGCTACATAAATAAATTTTTGTCCCTTACAAAATCGACTTGAAAAAATTGAGTCACCGTGCATATGCTACAATGAATGCTAAGATATAATACGGAGGCATTATAAACGTTGTTGGGACACCATAAACCATCATTCTTGCTACTCTGAATTGAGTAAAATCCTCATTGGTCCCATTAAAAGCTACTCAAAAGCATATGTTTAGAATTCGAATTTAGCGGATCCAGACCTCCAAACGATATTAATTGACAGTAAAATTGTGCTAAAGTTTAGTAAGAATTTTCTTGTTCTTACGTTAACTATTTTGGAATGACATTTTTAAATCCAGTCAACTTAATTACTTCAATTATCTATTCATAAATTCCAATGTAAGATTATAGCTTTACTCCTTGCTTTTAATGACCGACCAAGATTACTCGTAAAGTTAATTACCTAACTAGACCTGTTGGCTATACTATAGGATTAACTAGTTTTTCTGTTTAAATGCAGTAACATGAAAACTGCTTTGCCATTGTAAGAATAGTGCACGATTTTCACTTTTACAGCGCACTAATTAAATCCATAAAAACTCACTTTTTATGGATTTACAAGATGTCATCAATAATGTCAACACAGCAATATTGGTCTCCTAATTAAACACAGTATCAATTTCCTTACGAGCTACATACCATCTTTATACTGCTTGCAAAACCTGCTTAATTATATAAATGACTAGAACTTGTGAACATTTCATTATCTGTACACTTTGCAAACTTTGCTCGTTTACACGAGCGTTTCTCCTTAAAATGTACTGTGCGCAAGCAAAATGCAATTATTATTTTTTATTACTCTTACCATATACCAATTATCATTTACATTATGCAACTATTCTAACTTAACTGAAAAATTAGTAAATTACTCTACTTAACAGACTGACTAGAGTGAATTCGTTTTCCATACAATTTGTTAAATCTGGAATAAAACTGGGGCATCACTAAATTTAATTCTAATTAAAAATAGAAAGCAACACTCCCAACTCTGTCTACGCGCACGGTGTTGTAAAATGTTGAGTTAATTGTAGTTGCTAACATGTAGAGAAATCTAAGAGCAGCTTTTACACTGGTTCTCCTTTGACGTTGCTCTTCACCTGAGTCGTTTCTGCCTGGATCCCGTTCAGAGATGAGATTTGTTGCACTTGGTCCCTATAAGGTGTCGTGAGTATTTTCAAGCGCTGAGGACAATAAGACACAATGCAGCATAGTTAATAAAATGGCACCCAAAAACTAGCTATTTTTGCTGAAAAAAAAACAATTCGGATCCTTTTTTAACCTGGCGGAAGGTGCCTTTTGTATTGAGGATTTTGTAAATGGCCATCCCAGGAATCCACGCGATACTTGAACACGTGATACACCACCCAAGTATAATTGCCCATTGAGGGTATTCGTAGCCGATCACTACCATTTTCTCATTTGTGATTTGGAGGAGATCAAATGCAATTATAAACTAAAAAAATATACATTAATCATTCATAGCACCCTCATCGCATTTCCCACTGCAGCTGTCCTCAAGGACAACCTCCTTCAAAAAATACATTTGATAAGTGAAAATGGAACTGTTTTCAATTCAAATGTTACCAAGATGAAGAGCGGAGCAATAAATCGCCAACAGACCCTCCAGTAAATGCCCGGGTAGAATCCCATCATTTCCCTGATGTTCTCGCTAAATCGGTCGATTCCTTCAATTTAACAGACCGAGACGGGGAAAGCATTATTAAAATATGTTTCATCCTCTAGTTTTGTAGTTAGAGTGAGTGAGTGAGAACAGCCGTGAAACTCTGTTCCCGCAAGACGTCATCATCTCCCTTTTTATTGCGTTTTTACGTGTGTTTGCTTACACAACTCTTTATTTAACGGTTAAAAAGGTAACATGATATGAGTACATTAAACGACTATTCATTAACTCCCAATTGAATTCACTTTTGCAAAAAGGGTGATGATTTCAAGTGTACGCCATTTACGCCATAGCACTAAAAATATATTTTTATGTTCATTTCGCAAGAGTGAAATCAAATCCATCTCCCATTTTCAAAGCCAAAATAAACAGAAAAAGAGCAAGAAACGGACATAAAATGCGGAATAGTGTAATGACTGCGAGACCTTTGCACTTCTGGCTTACGCCAACGGCCACCCTATAAGAACTTACGGAACTGTCCAGTCCTAGTGTCAGCAGCATCATAAAGAAGCAGAGTGCCCAGAATGTCGACCCTGGCATGGTGGATATTGCCGCGGGGTACACTACAAAGACAAGTCCAGGTCCTTCCCTGGCTACTTCCTGTTAAACAACAACCGCTACCGTTCAGTTTCTGGACTCTTCTTTCATCTGGCAGGTTGGAAGGAGGAAAACGCGCGAGGAAGCAAGTGATTTTTCTCAAATTAGTTTACCTCAATAGGCTTTCCACTTTCGTTTGCCATGTAGCCAAGCACCGAGAACACGACGAATCCGGCAATAAAGCTAGTCGCCGAGTTAATAAGACTTGTTAAAAGTGCGTCCCTGAAAACAGTAGCAAAAACGCAATTGATGCAATACCTGTGGAGTTCAAAAATTAAATATAAGCGAAATTTCAATACTTGTAAACATTGTTGTGAAATTTGTTGTAAGATGCGAACGCCAGCAACACCCCAAATCCAGGACCCAAGGAGAAGAAAACTTGTGTGGCGGCGTCGACCCATACCTGAGCTCATGTGAATTCATATTAAAAATTTCCAATCTGCTATTCTTTTCACTAAATAAAAATGTTAACTGTATGCGATGCCCACTGTAAATATTAAATGTGTGGCTTGTTCTTGGACTGAAAAGGAGAGAAAATTATTTTTATGAGTCTATTCTGGCCAGGTCATCAGTCATTCTCATCTCACTCAAGTAAGCGAGTGGAACACGAAATCTCCATTAGAAGTTAAAAGATGTTTTTACCCCTTGCTCTACGCACCCCAAATGGAATTTCACGTTTACTCACATTCAACATTTCTGCCCGACACAAAAGAAACAATACTCGCCTGGAAATGCTTTGTGTAATGGAATTCCAGAGGTGTTCCCTGTGTTACTTCAACTTCACAGGGTTCCTCTTCTGGAAAATATACAGTGTACACGGCAACACAACATATTTCCGTCCCTGTCCAGGTCAATGATATTGCAATTGAAACGTACATATTTACATGTTTTTGTGTAGAGATGAGAAAAAAAAATCGCTGCTCGTTTCCAAAAATCTCTTTTTAGTCTGCCATAGACGTGAATCGAACATACCTTACTTCCTCCCTGTGTATTTCTCCAGAGAGAAGGTTACATTTAAAACGTAATATTAGAATGGCGGGCATAAACTAGGCTTACGTCGCATAAATGCATTACGGCAAAGACTGTACGCAAGGACATCGCCTTGGATTAGCTTCGCTTTTGCTATAGAGGATATAGCCCAAATATTTAGTCACAAAAGAGCAAAACTATTATTGGGTATGTATTATGGTATGAATTATGCTAATTCAGGGCAATAATCCCGCCAGATTTTAAGACTTACACCAGCATCCGCAATCTTGCTGAACTCCGGTTTAAGGTAGTACTTCATTCCAGCGAACGCACCGGGAAGGGTGATTCCGTGGATTAAAAACATGAAAAGGACCGCATATGGGAACAAAGCTGTGAACCAGACAACCTGAATAAAAGTGTAAAAAATAAAATTAACTTTCACTTTCCTCTATACAAACATCGATTAGAAAGTTACCTTTCCCGATGTTGATATTCCCTTCCACAAGCTGAAGTAGCAGACTACATAAACCGCGAAGAGGCAGAGGGCTATATCCCATTTAATTTTTCCCAGATCATGGAGACCTTCACTATTGTGCACTCCTAAAATCACCCGACTGGCAAACACAATAGAAAGTGAGTATGCATATTTTTTTAAACCACTTTCGGATTATCAACAGTTGCAAAGCACTTACTGGAAGTATTCGTCTGCAGGGGTGGTATAATTATCTAGAATTGTGTCATTCCCAATTTCATTGAATCCTGGATCAATTGTTTCGTTTCGATTCCAATTTTCGGGCTATAGAAAAACATTTGGGTGAAAATCAATTTTCGTTTGTATTAACTTGAAGGTGACACATTTCCCACTTTAAAGGCGGATTTTGTTGTGTTGACAACATGGTCACAGGTAGGAAACCATAACAGTAAATAAATTGGCTTATTGGAGCGCTGCTTGTGACTTACCCTGCTGCGACAAGAATCAGTGCGCCACTCCGGGTCGCAGTTACTCCAAGGTAGATTAGTAGTAAACGAGGCGATGAAAAACCGAAGTGCCCAAGCAATAATGACATTGTAGTAAAAGTCAACATAAAATGCAATTAGTGCGACAGTATAGCCCACACCTGGAAAATCAGAAATCAACAGCTCTCCTCATCATCACTCCTTTACTTTCCCTTCCCCCAAAAAAATCTCGCTTCCAAATAACATAAATCTTTCCATTAAATTCATTTCACCATTCAAATATTTTACTCTCCTTTATGAAAATTTACGCATACGTACGCCTTCCATCTCAACTGACTTTGTCTTCTCCGCTTGGAACTTTAGTGCATGATGGGACTTCGATGAAGCCACATGAAAGACTTTTTTTTCCGTTAGTGAAAAGAATTCTGGAAAAGGGCAGTGTGTTAGCAAAAAGCCTTTCTTCCCATGGGCATTATAGACCTGACTCTGACACGCTCTCCTTCACATCCTGCTCACTTAAGTATCCCCAAAAATCACAGGAGCATCATTAGTCCTCGTAGCTGCTCTAAAAATCCTTAATTTTACGCGCTCGAGTAAAATCTATCCCCGGAAAAGTTGGTATATTCCTAACACAATTACCGTTTTAATCGGACCGTCACATAATCGAGAAAGGAATCTTTTGCATACGCATCATGAAAAAAAATTCCCAGCACATCCTCCCTCATCGTTCCATACCTTTCTCTATCTCCTTTTTATTTTCACCATCCCACGACCTTCACTTTCCCTTCACTGTTCAAGCTGTACATTGCCTTTGCAAGTACAACGCGTAATCAATTTTTTACTTGGATTACTCCAGCCAGTAACTTCAAAATCAATCACTTTCAAGAGAGACGAGAAGGATTACGCATTTTTATGATATTTTTTTTCACACTTGGCCCACTCATTTTCATATGAGAGTACGGCTATATCAGTAGAAAAGCGAATTAAATTATGACACGGATAGAAGCCTTCAATAAAATTGTGACGCTCCATGGAAACTGCGAAAGTAGAGTTATCGCATCCCAAAAAATATTAATATACGCCAATAAATCAGTCTCATTAAGTAAGATAAATATAACTTTAGTTAACATTTCTGTCTCCATCTGCGAGCTAGGGAAATATCGAGGACTGTAAATACGTCGTAGAAGGGATGAATGCTGAGCCCTTTTTTCTCATTCCTCCATCCAAAAAAAAATTATTGAGCAGTCTTCTGGGAGAATCGCTCACCACCACCATCCATACCGATGGAACCCCCGTCTATAATTTATCATCTCACTCTCTCTCTCTCTCTCTTTTGCATATATTGTCGAGAACACATTTTCAAACAGAAATTGAAAAGGCAAAAAAGTATAATCATCTAAAGTGTATGTGGACTTGAAAGAATACAATTCATAACAGTGGGCTGTGCACCGTTCAACTTCAACATTCAACTTCCACACGGATTTTTGAAAGTGAGTGAGCAAGGATTTTTTTTCCTTTTTTCTTCCTTTTCTCCCCTCACTTTTCTCTTCCTTTCCTTCTCCTCTCTGTCCGTCCCTCTCTTCTCTCTTCCTAGAGACTAAATACATTTTTCTAAATGGGTAGCAGCAGACAAAGAGTTTTATGCTTTTTACGCTACATTAGTGATCCATTTGATGGAAACTGTAGTTTCATATAGTGTTTTAATAAGCTTTCCACAATGTTCTCTTACCGCTGCACAGGGATTGAGAGGGTGGAAGTGGAAGCTGAAGCTATGTGGCAAAGTCCAACTATATATGACTTCGATTTGCTCTCCTTTCCTTCATTAGAGAAACACTTTTTTTTCTGCTGATGCAGTAATAAAATGTAATAATAATCATATATATGTGTGTAGAAAATGATAATAATAAATGTTGGGAAAGGTGAAGCTGATTGGAGGAGCGTGACTATATGGTTGAGGACAGGACGCCTCCAGCTTCTACAACACAATAGGGGAAAAGGCGCTCACAATTGACGAAAAGGATCTGGAGAAAAAAGGGACTTACGTTTACATTATTTTTTGGTGGAGTACTTAAACTATCATCTATTTTCATAGACATACATAAGCCAAGTTAACTAGATGCTCAAAACACAATAACCAATTTTTTTATATGGTCTGGGAGAAGGAGCAGAAAAATGGTTTCGTGGATATAGTAGCAGTAGTAAAATGTAGGGGAGGGCGAGCTGTCCAATTTTCATTTTCTATTTACAAAAGGTAGGTACTATCAACAACATGACTTTATCACTATTTTAGGGAAAAGGCTGGCATTATATTTATATTTTTTTTATATTTTCCGAGAGGCAGTTCCAGCAACAATAATGCACTGTTGTGTAACCATTCTCCCCCGATCTGTTTCTTCACCGCGGCAATTTCCAATAAAAGTTGAAAGTGGTACATAATGGTTAAAGTTAAAAGAGCAAGGCATTTCCAGCAATATAAAGAAAGTTGCACGGAGCCATCAAGAGGAGAAGGACTACTGTTTCCTGTTTCCGGTAAGATGAATGTCTTTCCAGTTGTCTATATAGCCCATTACTACGAAGAAGGTTCTTTCCAAAAAATACATTCATTCCCGCAAAAAAAGAGGAAAAAAATAAATCCATCTATCCGTCCATTTCTGCCAATAGAAATTGGGAAAAAAGGGAGGGAAATTCGTTTTTCATTTCAGATTACACTCCACCACTACACTATCAATTCACGTGTCACCCAGAAAAAATATTTCATTAAAAACGCATTCCCATTTCCACAAAATGATAAAATTAGCTAATTTGTGAAAAGTGTCCTTTCCTATAATATAATGTCCTCATTTCTTATACTCTACCGTACCAATACGAATAGATGAGCGCAAAAAAATGCCAACAAAAATTATAGATGCGCTCTGATTAGTACTAATAAAAAAGGCTTTTTCATAAATATTGATACTGGCCTATTGTAAACGAGGAAAAGTATGCTCATGCTGAAGTCAAATGTATTTTTTCCTTTTTTTTCAAGCATAAGTAACTTTCAGCAATTATTCTGCCAGCAGGATAATAAATATAAACCTGAGTGGTTAATCAGGCAAGAGATGAAATGGACGTAGTTTAGTACTTCCTAATGGGATGGCTTTTAGCGTATCTGGAATTCCATCTCGTAATTTTCACCACATTCTCTGTAAGTACATAGCAGACTGTCAGTGTTCTCTGATCATCATCGTAAACATCTCCGTCAGCTAAAAAAAAGTATTCCACCCTAACCTATTGTATTTCTATTTGTGTTGCGAATTGAGACCAGAGAGATTACTGTTCTACAAGATAAGCCGCCTTTGCGAGTGGTAATGATGAAGCAGCTATCACAAATGGCAGCTACTTTCCAGTGTAAATTAAGGATGACCTCTTCCAAAATATCTGACACATTTTCTTTTTCATCTTGCCAATGATGCAATTACCCATTTTATGGCCTTCATCTCTCCTCTCTTATTTCTCCTCACTCTTTTTGCGATATTCCCTTTCAATTGCAACATGTGAGTACATAAGCTCGAAAAATAAATCGCGTAAAAGTGAAAGGAATCCTCTGGAAAGTTTATTTTTGGTTCAATGTTGTTGGAATTAGCTGCACAGATAAGTTTTACCTTTCAGTAGAGGGACGAGTCTCCCCCAGCATGTTATCGCTCCTTTACGGTTGTATTGTCCCAAAGCGAGTTCCATGTAAAATAGAGGAATCCCTCCAACAAATAACATAATCACGTAGGGGATGAGGAACGCACCTAGAAAAAGGTTAGAAAGTAAAAGGATATTTTAAAAACATTGTCTCATCTTGCCCCAAAGACGATATTATACCATTGTTGTAGAAGAGCTGTAATATAAGAATGAAGAAAATTGCTCCGGATAATTCGATTTTTTCTTCAGCGTGCCATGCCATTTTTTATCGGACGGAAAGTAAAAATTAGAATAGCGAAACTAAATGATAAATGGGAGAAGGAAATGAGAATGAGCCTACGACATTAGTAAAGTAAAATATTAGCAATTTCAACTTTGTTGCAATATTGCGACCTTGCGTGCACAGTTCATAAGGTGGTTAGGAAATAAAAGGTGAGCCAATAAAGAAATTGCGTTTCAATATAGCACTAAAGAAAGATGGAGCAGGGAAATATCTGAAAAATAAAAGCCGAGAACAAAAGTGGGTGAAGAAGGGTGGCTAACTGGATGCAATTCAGCTATCCCGAGTACATAATATGACTACATTTTTTTCCGAACCGTTACAGGAAATTGTCTTTTCAAGGAGAGGAGAGAGAAAAAGAGAATGTTCTCAAATTTGTAACTAGTTGCATTAGAGTTGATTCGATACATTCTTTCAGTCAGTAATCTTTTCCAATATTCTGGTAGGGCAATAGCGTACGCTCTTACGACTTTATTCATTCCATTCTCATGGATCATAGCAAAAAAGAGTCTTTTCTTTTCCAATACAATTCTCTTGAATATCACAGGAAAAATAATAGTTATATGCTATTGGAAGCAAAAAGTCTTATCTTGACAGTAGCACAGTTCTACGCCACTCTTGTCAGTATTTACGTCAAGTGGGGAAGTCTGTTCATTTAGTGGACTGAGCAGAAGCTCATGAATCGAGACGTAACAAAAAGTATTTATGCTAAAGAAAATGCCGAAGGTCTCGGAGTAGCGTAGCTTCTATAAAGGAATCCATTATCTAGTTAGCAATGGACTAAAATCTGGAAGGAATAGGGAATATGAGTTCACCAGGAATAAAAAAGATTTTTTTTGCTAGTGTCTGGTATGCTAAAAAAAATGGGTGAGTGGAAATAAAGTGGACAGATTTAGTAGAAGGCATTAAATGCAGAAAAAAAATAATTAGGGTGCAATTAAAATCTAAGCAACTTGAGTGCGAAACCTCATTTTTTCCCAAATGGAGTGTAAAAAAGTGCTAATAACCTTCCCCTTGTCCTTAGTCAAAGGGAAGTACGGTTGGCTGAGTGATGAAAAAAGAATTCCGTCCTCAATATTTCATTTCTGTATCTTTCTTCCAACCTCGAAAGTAATCTTTTTGAGATTGCATCCCTGTGACTGCCTCCAAAATGGTTGTAACCATCACAGTTGTCTTTTACCTTGGCTGTAGTGGAGCCTGTCTCCGTTCCGGAATGCCATTTTGGAGGAGCCCTAAGTGCGTTAGAGTCATCTCAAACTGCTAATATCACAATTTCTTTATGCATACCGTAACAATTGGTATGCGTTTATCTGTGCGGAGTCAGTGCCTCTCCCAATTCTCTTTACATCTTTTATCGGCTCGTTTACATGCATTTGCATTACACCTTTTTCCTCATCCGATCCTAGCAATGAGAACATGTTTTGATCGCAATTGCTTTTCAAGAGGCGGGCCACTATCGGAATGCGACATGCTATAATGTAATTTAACACATTTTTTAGCTCCTTTAGGTGGAAACGGCTTCCTCGCAATATTTTCTTTCTTTTCAAGAAAAGACTTACACGCCTTTGTTTCCCAAATAAGAATGAAAAAGAATAAATGAACCAGCTCGCACTTTTAGCCCTAATAAACCAGTCCAGTTTAGCTAGACAAGTGGCGACCATCTCAAAATTTCCGGAAATTTTATAAAAGAGCTTTGGATACTTACCCATTTCAACAGGAACAATGGAAAGTAATTTCAATTGAATAATAGTACCATACCATCCATACGGCCGTTCCGGACAAACATATTTATCCAAGAAATGCCTCAGACCATTTATCATTTTCTTCAGGAAAAAGACAGAGAACCTTCTTTACTCTTTAATACTGTATCGAAGATATTTTAGTCAAATTTTGAATAAAAAGGCTGTCTGGACGTATTGGCATGAAAGGATTTTCTCAAGATGCCAGTGATGCTTGTGACCTTGCTGACAACACAGAAAGGAACTACCTTTTATTGTCAATCAATAGTTGGACACTTTCTCATTTCCTCCTTTCCGGTGGCGTAAGTAAACACCTTCCTGGAGCTACGATATAAGGTTGTTATATATGTCTATTAGAAAATTTCGAAAGTGAGCAGGCTACACGTCTACGCACTTCTCCAGGCGAAAAAAAATATTCAATGAGTTAGAAAGAGAACAAATAAGTCAATTTCTACTCTATTTATCTCATACTCCTAGTATGACCCTGTAAATTGAGTTGAAAAGTGGAAGATGTATGAGTACATCCCTACTCTAAGCATGCAAGTATTTTAATTTTAACAGTGACTTCATAAAAAATGCGGCAGTATACCTGACAAAAGACTAAAGTGAAGGTAAGAGAAAATGGAAAATATTTCAGAGGAGAAACGTAACTGTGTACCGGAGAAAGTAATTTTTCAGGGTGTTGTTCCACCTTGAAGAAAAACTTCTTTTCGGCTTTATAACACAGCAGAAATAGGATGAAATGGATTTTTTTCTATTCAAAAAATACTAGTTGCCTATTTATAAACATATTACATGGAAAATACTATTCCACTCAAGTCTAAAATGAATGAAGTGAAGCAGTTTCCGTAAAGTGCTGGTTACTGGTTACCCTTCCACATTTGGATTTATTTTCCCTCAATATTCCAATGGTGAAAAGAGGAGAGTGATGGATGACTTACTTAAATACACTGTCAGCGTTTTCCCAAGTTGCTCTTGTTCAGGGGAGTTATCACTTCATCCCGTGTAGTTTTAGCCACAGGAAGAGAGAAAAAAGAAAAACGCGGAAAATAGATTGCTGATCTTATTTTCCCTAGTCCTGACAAGTGGAAATAAAAAAAGTAGGTAATTCTGTCCATTTTTTTCGCCGGAGAGAAATTTCATGTAATTGCAGTTGGAGAAAGATGTAAGAATATTTTTTTATATGTGATTGGAGTCATCCTAGTAGAAATGCTAAATAGTGTCTTGCATAGAATAAAAGTTGTGAATAGTTTTCTATAGAGCCGAGGTTCGAGTCTAAAATTTGTTAGGCACAATGTAAAGATACAATATTTTTTAGTCGTGTTCCTACCGGAAATCCAGGGGAAAAATTGTTCATGCATACCTAATATAATTACCATAGAAAATGTAAGCTGAAAATCGCACAGATTTACGAGTTTATGGTTCCAGGAAGGATAATAAAAGGTAAGGAAAGAATGGGGATCTGACTGACTTGGTAGGCCACAGCTCAGAGAGCTTTCACTTACCGCCACCATTTTTGTAGCAGAGGTATGGGAATCGCCACACGTTAGCCAGATCCACAGCGAATCCAATTACGGACAGTAAGAAGTCTACCTTCTTTGCCCAGGTCTCCCTTCCTTCCTCCTCCACAATGGATAGAGGGAGCATATGAGATTCCACCCCTACTTGATATTCCTGACTTTGACTGTTGCTATTTTGGTCTTTGTTGGACAGTGGAATATCCTCCGTTGATCTGGAGCTGCTCATCACTTCACCAGCTCCAGTGTCTACTGGGGAAGGATCTTCTTCTTCTGTCCCACCCATGTTTGAACTGTGTGGTGATGTTGCAAGATTCTTACGACCCATCATTACACACTCATTTAAAAAACCCGTTCCTGAATATTTTTTTCTTCAATTTTTTTTAGCGGAGCCAAGGAACAAAACTCATTAAATATAAATCCTATTTAGAGGAGACCTAGCCGGTCTCAACAGGGAGACTAAATGTGATGCTCACACTCCTCCACATACTCTCTTCGTACTTATGTGCTGGCTCACTTTCACCGAATTCAATAGTATGCATTGCAGTTCCCACAAAAATCTGATTAGTCTGACCTAACAATAAAATGTTTCATTTTTATATAAAAATCTTACAATCTATGGGGAATGTGAGATGACAAATGACAAGTCTCTAAACAAAGAGCGTCTTTTCCTTTCCACGCTGTACTTTTTTTTCTATTTCATCCCTGCTCTTCTGCAAATCAAAAACTGTCTCATGATTCCCTGGTGAGCCGTTCCCTTTATTTTTTGGCTATCTAATGACCCATTTAAACCATAACAGGTATGCTATAAAAAGTTCCACTTTCTATTTTCTCCAGATCACTCCCTATAAAAAATCCTTTAGTGTGACCCTGTTGCGCTCCACCTTGTTGTTATCTCAAGTTAAACTGAGCGAGGGGCTGGAAGCAACACACAAATCCCTGCGTTATCTGAATTTCTGGCTAAAAAGTTCTCCACACACTTCTCCCTCTCTTCTTCCACTGCTTCTCTTTCTATTTCTCCTTGTGATGTACTCGTAGAGAGGAGGAATCACTCAATGAGATATTCCGTTTACTTTGATGTCTACACGATCACTGTTGCAATTTTGGAGTGGAGTTTCCCCTTTCCCCTTTTTTTCTCGAATCACATTTTTTCACTTCATTGAAACTCCGCTTTTTCTGCTGTATCTCACCCAGCTGGTTAGTAAATGACTCGAGAGAGCCAAAATTCCACTACTACGACCACTTGAACCTGTGCCACACCAGTACCACTGCCACTATGCAGACATAATATTCGAGCTTATAATAGCGCGTGACTTAACTACATACATTTTTCGGAACTCTATCTTTACCCTTCATAACAGCACTGTTGCATTTTCCTTCACTACTAAGCTTTTGTTTTAGAGTTCTCCACTTCTCCTTTATTGAGGCTTTTTCAAGCTTTGTCTGCTTCCATACATATTTTTTTTATTTTCGAAAAAAAAGAACTAAAGTGAAATAAATGGCTATTTGAGAGCGAGTGAGAAAAGACATGAGACTCGCCGACAGATACTACTGCAAGGAGAAGATATGTGAGGCGGCATACCTACACACTCGAAACGACTCCCAGTTCCTCTCCTTTTCCCACTCCGTTTTTACTTTGTTGTAGGAACTGTTTCACAAATCCCTGAATAAGTGTGCGACTTCTAACTCCAACTATTTCTTTCTAGTGCTGATAAGTCGAAGCAGAAAGTCCACCCTCTCCCCTTCTCCACTTTCCACATTGGCAAAGGAAATATCTGGAAGTGGTAAAGCTGGCAATGGGCACACATCACTACTCCCAGAGAACGTGAACAATGTTACACTCCATCATACTAAGTCGCCTAATACCTTATGGTCTCAGAATTTTCCTCCAGTTCCAAACACTCTTTGATCCGTTCATCTACATTTATGATTTTTTACTAGTTGATTTCTCGAAAAAAAAATTGCTTTTTCCTTGACGCCTCTTAAAAATCTTTGCACGTACACTTAAGTGCATTCTCGCGTAGTCTGTTTAAACACTTTGATTCCCTGATTATAGACAAAAGGGGTTTACTTTCTCACACATTCCTTTCCTCAGAGTAAAGCCCTTTCAGCTTCAGAGCAGCAAGCTGCATTTTTTTGCCGAATAAATACAAGAAAAAGGAAAATTCCTAATGAGCAGAGTGAACCACTCACTCCTGTGTAGGAAGGATGCATCCTTTTCCTAGGAAATATATAATTTTATCTGGATCGCATACTTGATCCTATCATGTTTAAATGTATCATTAGCTCACTCTTAATCTGATAAAATGGAAAGTTCGTTTTAGACGGAAATTTGTCACTGCCAACTTTCACGGAGATGCATTTTATTGTTAGACTAAAAGCTGTCTAACCTTTTACATTCTACAAAAATGTATTGATAGCCATCAGCACACTGTTTTTATTTTCAATTTGTATCTCTTCACGGGCAGGTTGCTGCCGATGATTCCTTTTATTAGAGATGGAAGAATGGACTTATATACTTATTTGAAAAAGCCCGACAAAAAGTTATCAAATTAAGTATTTATAAAAAAAGAGCTTCTGCAGTAGATCCACTAGAAAGTGGGGAGTAGAGAGCAAATCATAATTCTATTTTTACGAAAAAAAAGTATTCCTGCAAAACCTACCAACTGCATAATATTTGTTTGGACAACTGGCAGATGTTACGCACCATTGGTTACGTATTGAGCGTCAGCAGTGGATTTAGGCACTTCCATTGACGCATATGGTTGGCATAATAATTCGCGTCGGTAACAATATATTATAGGTATGTGAAAAAACATTTTCGAAAATTAGGTCGAACTGCAATTAAATGTAGCTTGCAGGATTTCCTCGACTTAAAACTGGAACAGCATGTGAGCTTTCTTGCAATAAAAATATACAAATGCAATTAAATTCTGAGTTGTTTGCAAATTAAGGTGAATGAGTTGCAGCAATGCAAGCTTTTGAACTGATATGATCGCTGCGAAATGATTTAGATTTTTATATACAACTAGTGCCGTCTCGGCTGTCTTAATAATTTAGTCGTGATAGAAAATGGGCTAAATGATTGGAATGTGACATCAGCGTTGAGCATAGGGATTTTATTTTAGCATTAGCGTTGAGCATAAGGATTTTATATTTCCTCATGCTTTCGCTGTGTTATTTTCCTATGTAACAAATCTACCTTTTAAATATCAATATTGATGTTAAAAAACCACGCACTAGTGCTTACTTCTAGCGCGTAACAGAAAAGGGGTCGTGGACAAGAGGGAGTGCGTGTATTCGGGTGCAAATTTATAATAGGTTTCAGTCAGTAGATCATGTTGTGACATTTCCGGTCATAAATCCATTTTAATTTAGTGAAAAAGTGGACACCAGAGTTTCCTGTTGTTTAGTTAATTACATTATGACTATGAGAAATGTACGCTTTGAATTAAAATTAAATATAAACTGATAATCACCAATTATTGTAAGATTAAGGATTCTCAAGCTCATAAGCCGACATATCAATATAGTAATATAGAGAATCTCTTATTGCCCCGCATCCCCTATAGAATCATTTCCAAGAATTCGACTTTTAGCCTAGCAGCATCAACAGCGATCTCAACAATGTTGAGGCAATATGCTATACTTTTATTTATTTAGAATATCATAAACATAAAAAATAGTTGATTGTCAGCAAAGTCACAAAACACAAAAATTAACCTTTGCAATTTTCAGCAAGTGCTTTTTTGTCAAAGTTAAATTGCAACTATTGCGAGGCACTCTATGCTGCCCCAAAGCTGCTTTTGGTCTTTGTTCACTAAAAGCAGCTTTGGCGAGTGCTTCGCCGTCTCTCTTGGTACAGGGAATTTAGCCTTGTTACCCGCGGAGCTGAACGTCAGTACTTTTTGCATTAATGCATTGTAATTGAGGGATTCAGTGTTGTGCTAACGTGCATGTTAATATCACGCGCAAATGCGACTGCACGAAGTCGAAGTGCCCTTGGACTTGAACCTAGCCCTCTCAATTGACTGGTGCTCCAAAACCGAAAGTAAATTAATGATTGTCTAAAGTGAAAGTTTTCTCAAATACTGAAGAGCAATAAGCAGTCTTTTACTGCTACCGCCTTTGTTGAAGTTGACTCCAGCCTTAATCCGGCATTTATAGAGGCATGGGGGATCCTAGCACCACCGATAGCAACAATTCCAGCAACTTTGACACCACTCCGCAGGTAAGTAGAACTAATTGTCGGTGCGATGTTTGGAAGTGTTGAAAGTTTAATAAAAATTATAGTTGAGTAAAATAAATAATTTGTTATATCTGTTCTTACTAATTTACAGTTTATGAGCAGTATAGCGGATGAGTGCAATGAATTGAAGAAAGCCTATGATGACTGTTTTAATGCGTGGTTTTCTGAAAAGTTCCTCCGCGGGGATAGAAACCTGAACCGGTGTGATGCCCTGCTGCAAGTGTACACAAATTGTGTTAAGGTAGCGTAAAATTTAAACAGAACAGAATAATACTTGTAAAGTTTGAGAGATTTCCGACATTAATTAATAATTTATTGGGTTGCTTGAACAGAATGCAATGAAAACCAAAAGTATTGATATATCGGATGTGGAGAAGGAACACCTGGGTACGCCGTTTGAGAAAATAAAGCCAAATAGCTAATCAACTGTTGAATGAATGAAATATTCCATGTGAAGAGCACGATTCCATTTATTGTTGAATGCAATTCCGTAGTAAATGTACATAGTGCGCTTGCGCTTATTCTTACTTAATTTAATACAAATGCTAGAGGAAGCTAGTCATGTTACCGTTCATTAGTGTTTAATTTATTAATAAAATAGTGTACATATTTGCATTTAGATACACTTTAAATAAAATATCTAGATAACGTCACTATTATTGAGTTTTTGGTATATTAACAACATTTACGTCAGACTATACATTCTAAAGTCAGCCTTTGATAATTTTAGCAACTTTAAAACTTGTACTGTATGGAAATCACTCCATATAATTGGCACAATAGAACCTCACTTATGAAACCAACTGTAGTAAAGTATCATCCATCAAACTGATTGGATAACTAATGTCTTTGAAAACATTGAGCAGTGTTTTCTTATTAAAGTGAAGGATTCGCTTCTGCAACTGCTCCCTGTGCTGAGATTGTGCGTCCTTTGCTTTTAAACAGACTCTCTCCTAAACGGATTGTTGACCCGGTAGAAGCTGCAAATTCAAAGTCTAGAGGTGCTTCAAAAAGAAGCACTATTGTAGAACCTAAATTA
>JAHZND010005168.1:0-14369 GCA_027744115.1 Acrocyrtus sp. NNG-2020 | reverse complement strand
GCGAAACAAACCCGCTCGGGCGCTCGATAGCACCTTCCCAGATAGTAAAATGCATTTATTTGAAAGTACAAGGATAAGATGGAAGATGTAAGATGAGTTTGTGGGGGAAATACACTTTTTCCGGACGGAGCGCTGAATGGAATAATATCCTGGAATGTAAGAAAAAAAAGTAAAAATGCAAAAATAAACATAGCCGGAAGCCACAGGTAAGGGTACTCGAACATTAGTAGAAGCTCCTAAACTTTGCACTTTCCAGTTAAAAAAGTTTTATTTCTTACTTCAAACAATTTTATTTCTTTAATTTTACACAATTATTCAGTCCTGTGGTTAGCCATACCTGATTTAAATTTGTAAAGTCCAACAATCCAATCCAGGAAAAGCTATTCGTATTCACATGATATGTCATAGTCGATAGTGATAGTCATTTGGGAATAGGGGAAAATGAAAGGTAAATTTTAAAAAGTTCGTGTTACTACATCTGACACATTCTTGTCACAGTCGCCAGTGACTAGTCACTCAACACTCAAAGCCGCGTATCGGAGTGCATTTACCATTTACCAAGAAATAGTTTCATCAACTCGATCTCCGTTGAACAGGGAAGATATAGAAGCAGTCGAAGTGGAATGTCGGATGTCGTACAGAAAGGCACTGCACTAGCGGAAGCAGAAAGCAAAGCGCAATGCAAAACTGCAATGACATAAAGCACAAATGACAAAAGCTTCTAGCGATGATGTAAGCTATAGGGAGCGCAGCGGTCAGTTAGCGACAGCAAGGGCGCCTAGGTGTTTAGGTACTCAGGGTTATTTTTGTAAAGGTTGATAGTACCCCGTGGCTTCTGCCGATTTGGATTTGGAAGAGTTTATGGCGAAGAGACTGATTAATTAATGATATTGACAAAAAATGACGACTTATTAAACCCACGGAGATTTGCAGGTCACCCCGTACGAGTAAAGGTTGCAATTATTAGAGAGCTGTAATAAATGCATTTTTGCATAGGTACATAAGCACTGTTGTACAAAGTAAAAATCTCAAGCCCTCAATCCCTGTAGTCTCTAGTAGCCCCTACCCGAGCTGATTTACGATACAGCTATGACTTACAACAACAATGCGACAGATTTATGGAATGACATTTGACATTTTCCAAGTAGAATGTCTGGATCTACACAAAAATACATTTTAGGTGTAAATGTAAACAGTTGAAGTTATTTTTCCAGTTCATTCTTCAATGAGTATAAAGTACTTCCGCAGATTTTTGAAAGAGGGCATCAACTCGCTCATTTTATTTTGTCCCCGATAAGACTCACTAGCTCTAGAGAATATCTAAAGATGCAAAAAGTCTTTGAGTATTTCTACTTCCCCCGTCAAATTCATTCTCTTTAGTTCGGAATTGATGACTTCGGCTGATCGGGCTGATGTAAAGTAATGCAATGCATCTCTGCTGCATAATTTGCAATGTTGAAGAGGTTATTTGGCTATTTGATTTTTACCTTACCCAAGCCCAGTTTTCGGGAACAAACGAGAAACCTCCATCGGATCGGATTATGCAGTATAATAATAGCCAAGAAAGAACGTTCCTTCTTCTGTTAAACCCATTATCCATTATTATTAGTGACAAAAGCCTCACCCGTCTGTATTTCTCCATAAATAAACCTGTGCTCATAGGTCATAGACACAGAACTCAGAACCCGTCAAAGGTCAAAGTATTTTCAGCGCGTACCGCTTACATCTGTTTATTAAGGCAATAGGATTTTTTAATAAAAAAGATTTTATGAAGATTTATTTTAATTGCATAGTCAAATACATGTCAGTGTCAGCTTATTTATATGTTTGCATCAAAAAAGTAGTAACAAACCATGCGCAACATATACCTAACCTATATCTCCTCCAAAATATCACTGAATATTTGTCAAACGAAAGTGGATGCAGAATGCACTAGATAGGATAATGCAGCCGTTTTCATTCATATAGGCATTATAATTCGGAACAATGCAAGTTGAAATTGAGATGTCTCATCACCACACCAGCACACACATCAGTGACGACAAATGGCTAAAAGCTCATTCTTCTGTAAACAACGTTAACTAGTCAATTCAATTCAGCATTCAGATGTGATGTAGATGTAACCCTTCGGTCTAAAGACATCTGGAAATCTTAGGTTCAGAATAGGTATAATAATGGTGTATTCCGATCCTCCGTATGGGAGAAAAAAAGTAGGTATGAGAATTGTGCTTGAGCAGCAGAAAAAGGGATGGACAATATCGGGATCTCTTCTATATTCTCTCTTTCTTCCATCATCCTATCCGAAGATTACCTCGAAGGAAATCCACATTGATCAGGCAGAATGAGCAACAGTGTGTGAGCGTGCCTCTCCTCCACAACTACTTCTTTAGAAAAAATTTGTTCCTCTGTACTCCCATCCCAAGTCATACTTCCACACAGGTTTTTCAGACTCCAACAAACTCAATCCGTCTCATACCGACTAAAATCCTAAAGCCATAAAAATATAGTAGCAATAAAGCTCATGTTCTATACGCCACAGCTTAGCAGTAAACCCAGAAAGCCTCTTTTTGGACAAGCATCTGCAACCCGTTTTCAATTACATCTTGTAAAGAATTTCGTTTCTTTACAATGCACAAAATGTCTCCCTGCCTAAGTAGAGGAATGAATTATAAGCGAACTCCAAGTAAATAAATACTTGCAGTTATTACAACAAGAAACTCAAATTGGGCCGAAGAGGAAGGAGAAGGGGAGATTTGGAGATTTACATATAGCAAAAGGAAACATTTTCTTGAAAAACTTTTTTTTTGGTTCGTCCTACAAAAGTGCACCTTCTTGGGGCTTTGGCACGAGGAGGTTTTAAGCGTTTTTCTATTTTACTGTAGTGGGGAATGCTCCGAAGAAAAATATGTGCGAGTCCTGAGAGGCTTCAGTCTTATTACTTTGTCTCTGACGAAGATGCAGATGTGTCCTCCACTCTCCCTATATCGCTCACTGTCGCTCCTTTGATGAATTTCCCCTCTTTCTCTAATTTTAGAACTTCTTTTCCTGTTCTCATGTACATCCCCCGGTTTAAACTCGACTGTTTAAAATGTAGAAAAATGGAGAGAGCATGGTGCATATGGATAAGTGCACTGCACTGTAGGACCATAACATTCGGATCGGGTTATGGATGAGCTTCGCGATAATGAAAGGGTAAGAAAAAAGATGTGGACGGATATTTGGACTAATCGTAATCACAGGAGATCATTTTCGGAGATTTCGGAGGGGAGGACAGGAAGGAGGAGGGGATGCCACAACTTTACTTTACCTCTTCGGCTCATGTCCTCTTCTATCTTGAAGCTCAGATGATGATGCGTCGAAAAAAGTTCCATTTGCATTGCAAGTGACAGTGCATGGTTAGGTACATGTGGTGGAGAGGCTCGGAAAACGACGAATCATTCCCACTCATCTTGTTCGTTGCCATTCCGAACTGCGTTCTGAATATGGTCATAAGACTAGATTTTTGCGCTCTCCACCCAGTTCCTTTCAGAAGAGCTAGAAATCTCGTCCACAGCACATCATCTTTACCTGAAAGTGCGCAGTTAGGAAAAAGCAATAAAAACAGAAGTTATCCAGTTTGGAAACGGAATTTTATTAGAAAACAGGGAGGCTGATACCTTTCCCTTAACACGACATTTAAGAGGAAAAGTGGCCCCGTTGAAGGAGCTGGAAGACAACGGCTACAGCCCAGTGACGTCGTCGTTAGGCTCTGTTGCTCCCACGACCACGGCTGGTGCTACTGCCAATAGCGTTGTCTCGTCGACTAACACACCAGCTACTAGTAGTGAAGTAGGACCAAGGGACATCCCAAGGACTTCAGCCGACAATACGGCTACGGCAGAGGCGGACCAAGCCACTCCAATTTCAGAGGAGACATCTCAGCAACAGGAAGAGCTAGTCAACAAGGAGACTCCGGAGGAAACAGAAAAAGAGAGCGACCTCCCACCACCAGAAGAGGAAGAGAAAGAAGAGTCCCACTCAGAAAACCAGAGTAGCGGAGGAGGGGAGGAGCCGAACGAAGACGAGAAATCCACCGCCGTGTCTGTAGCGACGTCACCTTCCCCAGCCCCTACAATTTTGGGTGGAAACGTGGTAGCCTCGAACGGTGACAGTACGGGTTCCCCACCGCCAGCTAAGAAGCGGGCGCTGGTGGCCGGAGGAGGCGGTACTAGTGCAGTTCCAGCTTCGTTTTATACAGCAGCGACAAGTCTTCATCCAGCGACTGCTCTCATTCTACCCGCCACCGCTGGGCCGCAAGGTCCAGTCCGGTGACGACGCTGCTACTAGCGCAGCTGTTGCTGCGGCTATGATATCGGCGGCCCAACAGCATAACACTGTTCAAGGCACTGCGGCCACACCGATTTCAAACACCAGCTCCATTACCACTGCCGTTACATCCGTTAATCCATCAGCATCACTACCATACGCAACTCATTCAGGTATTACGACATACCACATATTTAAGATATTCTTTTGATACCGTAAAAAATTAAGTACCTATAAACCACACATGACCCAATTCATACGTAAAAACGAAAAGAACAATGGCACATAAAATACATAGGCAGTTATGTTCAGCTCACCTTGTATTTTTCCTTCCGATTTGGCAAAGCTCGTCTAATTTCTTGGTATTGTACTCAATAGTCAATATAAACCAAGTTCTTTATATGAGCACGAAATACGACAATATATTTTTAACGTGCTTCCTAGAAATTACATGTTTAAATTACAAAATTAAAATGCAAAACTTTCTGGCTACCAGCTGCCCCTTCTTGTCCCATCTACCTATCTTCAATTGTGGTTTTTCTGTTTGCAATTTAGTTTAGCGGCTGTAGTGCTTTGAATTTACGCTATTTAAACGGAAAAGCATATCATTTTAGCTGTTGTGAAATACAGATAGATGATAGATGGAGAGAATGGAGTTGGTAACAAAAAGTTGGGAATATAAAGACGCAGATCTGGTTGTAGAATCAATCATAAATTTGGAAGTTAAGCAAGTGTTAGCCGATATAATTGATGCTGTCACGCTTGAGGAACACCGGACAGCAGAAACTGGCCCAATCCCCCTAAAATTTACTGCTGCAGTTAATATCAGTAGTAAAGTCCGATCAGCCTCTGGAAACTTTCAGCCCCCCAGTTATGTGGCCACAGTAGGTTCAAAAAGACAGCGAGTAAATGGCAACAATCAATATCAATTCTGTAGCTTTGACACTTATCAACCCCCTAATCCATTCCCAAAAGGTTATGGTAGGAACTTAGGTCGCGGTTCATCACAGTACAAGATTAGGGTCGCTTCTGCTCATAGCAGAAAAGTAAATAATTCGTTCCTTTATCGTTCCCGTGGCCCCTTTCGTAAAGCTGATTCGAGTGTAGCCGCTGGTGCAGGAGGAATGGAAGTTATGCCCACTTTGTCTTCTGCAGCTTCGCAATTGATAACTCCCACACTGATGAGCCAGCTCAACAACTTTTTAAGCCATAATTAATTACTAAATAGACTTAATTTTTTTGTATTATTTTTTAAAAGGTTATTATGGCAGATCGTGCCTCCGCTGAGAGGGCATGCAAGGAACCAAATCCGATAATAGATGGACGGAAGGCTAACGTAAATCTGGCAATTTTGGGTGCAAAGCCAAGGGGGAATGTCGCCGCCATCACAGCAGTAAACAACGCAGTAGCAGCAGCGAACGCTGCAGCAGCCCTTGCGGCTGCGTCTGGTGGTAAGAAAGTTAACAAAAGAATAAAACTAAAACCCCTTTTATTTAATTTCCATCTAATTACCTTTTGTATTTAGTAATTTACGCTCTTATATTCGTTCGTGGCTCTGTCAGTGTTTTTGTCTCACATATCCCCATTTCTCATATGTATATCCTTTCAATACACGGACAGGTCTACTTTTTAATTTACTTTTTGTAGTTTCTCTCTAAAAAATTATCCCTGTCTGTGAAACGTTAAAAATGACATCTTTGGATTTTTTAATTGTTTATTTGGCTGTAGTACTCCTACTGTAAAAAATCGTTTTTAACTCTCTTTTAGACACACACTCCCCGTTTTTCCTAGCATTTGTTGCGGTCGTACTGTGCACTAGTAATCGTTTATCGTTTTTGAAAAATTATTAACTCCTTCGTTAATTACTGTTTACATAAATCTCAGTGTACATACTCTAAATGGGTTTTTATGGTCCTTCCTGTTTCACTTTTGGTCGGGTTCTTTTTAATTTACTTTTTGTAGTTTCTCTCTAAAAAATTATCCCTGTCTGTGAAACGTTAAAAATGACATCTTTGGATTTTTTAATTGTTTATTTGGCTGTAGTATTCCTACTGTAAAAAAACGTTTTTAACTCTCTTTTAGACACATACTCCCCGTTTTCCCTAGCATTTGTTGCGGTCGTACTGTGCACTAGTAATCGTTTATCGTTTTTGAGAAATTATTAACTCCTCCGTTAATTACTGTTTACATAAATCTCAGTGTACATACTCTAAATGGGTTTTTATGGTCCTTCCTGTTTCACTTTTGGTCGGGTTATTGTTCTGTGAACAAAATTTTATTTGCAGCTTCTTGTTTTCAAATGTTAAGAACTTAAAAATGAAATGATTTTAAGCAGTGGCAATGATTTCAATTCATATATTCCTTTCTTTCGTTTAAACGTACATTTTGCTGCACTGTGTTTTCCTTCACAGTTTTCTTTTTAAAAAAGAGATTGGCAAACGCTTTCGTGTGGATAGGTGTGCTGTCGAGATATCTAGTTGCAGTTATGCGATGTTGGGTGAAGGGTAGACAAACTGACGTGATAACTGTGTACTGCAAATGCAATTTACAAAGAGTGAAAGCAATTCCGAACATGTTATGAATACATTCACATTTACTGTGTAGAGCTTATCTGTTTTCACCTGTCATGATATGTACTAAAAAAGTATACATTTTTTTCGCTGACAATCAAAAAAAGGGGACGAGCAGTTAGGGAATGAGGGAGAAGTGAAATGGATAACGTGCCCAGAATATAATTTCTTACAAAAAAAAATTCCACTTTTGGTACCAGTACTGGACGTGCTGATTTGTAGCCATTTTTGTAAGGTGTAGCAAGTCTCTAGCCGATGTCTGTAGAAAAAAGCGTCATTTGTGTAGTTACTCGTTATAAAAATTAATGTTAATCTGTTTCCTTCATTTTTCCAGATTTTGTTTTTTACTTTCTGTTTTTCCCGTTGTTGGGGTTTGGGTTGTACGTATTGTTGTTTCTTCTTTTTTATGTGATTTTTATAGCCTTTCCATTCAATACAGCTACTAGTGCAATTCATAGAGCGGCCATTCAAGCCGCGGCTGCAGCCACTGGTGGAAGTTTGTTTCCTTCTGTCGCTGCCACCACAAATCCTTCCACTGCAGCGCTTCTCGCTGCCTCCCAGTATGGGTAAGTGCCCTGAAACTTTCCAAGTTGAACAAAAAGAGCACAGCCAAGAAAGCAACTTACCACCCACCCACCTCATCTCATCATCCACGACTTTTCGAAATAAAAATTTAATGGAAACTTGCAAAAAAAAGTTTTTTATGATGAAACAAAAATATCATGTCAGGCAAAATAAGTCCCCTACTCAAGCGTAATTACGATTTTGGTAGACATGTTGTCGTACTTTATTTATTTTTAATGTAGTGACGATATGATGGTGGAGTGATTTAATTTTACATTTTTTACTCATCTTTGAAAAGCTCTTAATTTTAACTGCTGAATTAATTTAATGTGATGTGTTTTCTTGCGCTGATGTATTTTATCCTGCAAAAATTTATGAAAAACCATATTTATATTTCTATACAGTTTTTTCTGATTTGTCGAGTTGTAATTAAAAACAAAAAAAGTTTTTAGTTCGGTTACTGTGATAAGAATGGAATATCAGGTTTGACTAAAAAAGCGACGCTCGGTATTTTGTAATTTTAACAGCCAGCATTTATTATCTTAAATGTCCTCTGACAAATTTTAAAAAAGCCTTCACGGGATTTTCAAAGTATTTTCTGCTCTCAAAAGTCGATATTATATCGTTCGCTAAATAAAATGTTTGCTTAGCGTGCGGGTTGTTTTTTATTCTTCTGCAGAGGAATTTTTTAATTGTCTCGTGTTTCTTCTCTTTTATTAAAATGATGACCTGAAAATGAGTAAATTATTTATATGAGGATGAGTTTTTTGAATGTGAGTGAGGGGTGGACGTATGAAAACACTTTACAATTAATTATTTTTTTTACTGTAAATGTTCTATTGCATAAGCGCTGAAAATATTTTTCTAATTAGAGTTGAAACAGTTTTTCTTATTTATTTTAACCTGTGGCACTTAAAAAGGAAAAACTGACTGATTTTAAAAAGTACATTTGTCCAGGGCTAAATAAATGCGTTTTGTCAGCTTTGAAATTGCTGTCATGCTCAAGGTGTGTGGTGTGAATTTAACATAATTCCAACTTTACTTTTTTAGCTTGAGTCAACCTACAGCGTCTACGCTGAATCCAACTGTGGCAACGGCATCTCCGTCAGTAGCGGCAACTGGGATGGTTCCGAGTGCTGCCACTCCTGCGGCTAGTTACTTGTATCATCAACCGCAAACTGCGGCCAGCGTCCAGCAAGCAGTTCAGCAGGCTGTCCAGCAAGCGGCTGTTGCAGCTTTTGGAGGATCACAACTTCTCTCCTTGCAACATCATCCGCATCAAACTGCAACGATTTCTGCTACATCTCCAGCATTGGCTGCTGCAATAGCGGCACAGCAGGCTTCGGCTGCTTCACATCTCCAGTTTTATGACGGAACTAGTGCTTCCACCGGATATCACCCGCATCAAGCGGTTGCAGTATCAGGGGCTGGGGGAACTGCAGGAACTGTAGCTGTTTCAAATCCATCCAGTGTCTCATCGGGAGGCTTGTCTAGTGCTGCAAATGTGGTAGCTGACTTACCTTAAGTTTGCATTTAGCTTTAGTCTTTAGTGTTGACAATTGGAATGCTTATCTTCTTTACAATTTTGCGAATAGGTCGGTGGGTCCGGTTCTTCGGCATCCACGGGAGCCCATCACTACAGCCAAGGAGCTTCAGCCGCTGCCAGTCATCATCACCATCACTTATCCGCGGCTCAGCAGGCCTTCGCAGCATTGGCTCATTTAGACCCATACTCTAGCTATCTTGCGGCAGCCGCTGCGGCCGGTCAAAGCACCCCAGGCACAGTAGCGTCAACTGGACCCTCAACTCCAGCGGCATATGCATACATACCGGNCAGTAGCGTCAACTGGACCCTCAACTCCAGCGGCATATGCATACATACCGGGAATACAAGGAAGTGCCACCACTCCTGCAACTGCCCATCATCATCATCCAAGTGCTTCGGTTAATCCGTATGCAGCCGCTGCAGCACCGTGAGCTAAATAATAAAAAGTCACCTCTTGCTCAAGCAACATTTCAGAGTTAAAAGTTTGCAAAGTTTGGGGAAGGTGACTTTTTGTCTGTATACTTAATTCAAATTTAGTTTGCTTTAAACCATCCTATATAACTGTTTTTTGCTTAATTTATTTGTGCAGTTAATTAAAATAGGAATATTACTTTAGTTTCATGTCATCCACTCTCTTCAAAATGTCCTCGTACAATTTTATTTATACAACAGTCAGAAAGTAAATACCACGCCAAAGCGTATTAGATAAGAAAACTCTTTAGCTGGAATGTTGGAGCATGTAAAAGTACGTCTTAAAAAGTGCTAGACAATAAAAACAGTTTCTGTTCGTTCACTTGTAAGAAAACGTACGTAGAGTAACAATTTATTTGATATTTCTTTTAAGTTTCCATTCAAATAAATAATTTAACAAACTCTAAATAGTAGCAATAACAAGTTTTAACTTTTTTTTGAATGATTGTTGCATCGCAAAAAATCGCCACATTCACCCCCTCCAGGAACACCTTTTTCACCTTGCGCTAGTCAACAATTTAACATTAAATTTTCTCACGTCAATAGTCCGAAAGTATTCCTTAAAAAATTAACAAATAAACCTTAGACAGACATCCCCCACCCTACTCGCTTCACATGTCATCGCATCACTTAAATTAAAAATTGCTAGCGAGAATATTCAGCGCTCACAAGAAATCCATGTGCTTTCACCCTTGAAATATAAATTTTAATACTTAATTGCAATCAAGACAGTTTTTTCCTAAAGTTTATCACAATTCAATTCATATTTCAGTTTTCTTCATCCACCTAAATTACTTTTAAAAATATGAATTCGTTGTAGTCGCCCACGCCCACAGCACTTTACCACTGTAAGCTTCAGCTATAAATATATTTTTGCATAAATGTATCGTGTCGTAGTCGTCGAATAATAATGGCAAAATACGTGGCTGCTTTATATTTAGTAATAATTTTGTATGTGCACGAGCTAACCAACCAGTTTTAAAATCCTAATTTTTTTTAGAGCAGTGAGTTTTATGAGCCCAGAATAATTTTTAGTGATGAGATTAATAGCTCACGTAAAAGAAAGATTCTGCGAGACAACAAAAAAGCGAATTATGTACATGTTTTTTGGTAATATCTGTAGTTCCCTTTTGTTCTAGACTTGATATTTTTTACTGCGACTAAGACCTTTTTTCTTAGCGGTTTGTTTTTGTCATTTTTATTTCTGCACAGGAGGGAACAAGTGCAAAAAGTGATTTACTGTTTTTGGTGTTTACTGCCTTAAAATTGGAATTAGTGGTTAGACCGTTACCAGCAGTGGATTAAGAATTAGGGGAAGATTCTATTTTTTGGAGGCTCTAAGGGTAGAGAACGTTCTGTGTGTATGCATCTTTTTTTTACATGCATCCATGGACGAAGAGTTTTTTGTGTCTTTATTTTTAAATCCCCGCCGCACTCCAATTAGTAAACGGCACACAAATTTAAATTACGGACCGTTATCGTACATCCTACCTATTTGCAGCATAAATTACTTTCTAGTTCTAGTCAGTAAAAATGTTTTATCGTATAACAATGTGCACATTTAAAACAGATTATTTATCTTTAGTAGCAGCGCTGTATAGAATTATCAGTTCATTATAGCTTTGGAGTAGTAAGGAAGGACCCGTAAAAATAAATTATTTTACTGTAACGGAACATTATCTAAAGAAGCTTGCGAGTTTATACAGCTTTTTAGCAATAAATAGCAGTTTTCGTATATTTATCCTAATAAAAAGCTGGCTTTAAAAAACGCGATGGACAATTTTTTTTGTGGGTGGCTTCCCTTGTCTTAAATGTAGAGATGTTGATCAAAATGAGTATGCTCAGGCTCCTCCTCCTCATCTTTCCCATCATTGTCTTCTTCCTCCCTCTCGTCCTCCTCCTCAGCCACTGTTAATTCCTCCTTCTCGTCACCTTCACATTCACCTTCACCTACTACTGCCACTCCCTCAAAATCTGGATTTTCTCCAAGTGTGGACGCCTGTTCGGTTTGTAAATTATCTTTCCCCTTTTTCGTTTTCCGCCTCCTCCTCCGCCTTCTCCTCTGAGACTAGCTGTCCATCTCGAAAATCTCTTCGGCCTGTTGTTGTAGTGCAGCAGCTTCCAGTGCCAATACTGCCAGCTCACTCTTCTCCTTCTGCTGGTTGAACTGTCGCTGCTGTTCAGGTGTGAAGTAGTAGATATGGTAACTCAGATTTTGTCGCTGGGGTCAAGTAACCAGGCTGATTGGATTGTACCTCATCATTTTGCTCACAGACATCCACATCACACTGGCGAGGACGCACACCCCAACACCCGCCCATGCAAGTTGCAGAGACCACCCCAAAGTGACTACTCTCGCTGAACGGAAATCTTTTGATTTGTCCTTATCCAGATCTGGGATGAGTCTTCCCCAAACGTCCAGTGGCTCATAGTCATCCGCCCTGTTCCGATGCTTCACGTGAACAATGGACAGCGTGAATATGGCGAAAAGCCCTGCCAAAATGTAGATCACACCTGTGACGAGCACGGCACTGATCTGAATTCGAAAGATCCCGAACAGGCCGACGAATATCGCAGAGCCAAGGAGGATTAGGCAAACCATAGCGCAGGCAATTGCCAAATTCTGCATGCCTGAAAATACCGCAAAAACGAAAGTCGCGTTAGAGTTGAGACATTAGAGAAAACCCATTAATTATACAACAAGGCAGTAAAGCCATTAAAAAATTTAGAGTCGCTACTAAAACAGTTTTGCAGGATTAGTTTAAAAAAGTAAAATTGCTCTTCTGCCAGCACACCACTCATCCAGCCGCTCAAACTTACATTATTTTTTTGCTAACTCATGCCTATTATGATCAACCGCACACTTTTCTTGGAAATATGTCAAAGTATACTTTTCAGAAGAAGTTTCGGAAACCAGCAAGGCCAAGAGTGGATGTGGCACGTACAGTTTCAGACCACTACCCCATCTCATTCAAGCCCTCACTAGCTGGCCAAAAAATAACGGGGAAAGTTTTTTTTTCTCCTTTTTCTCCATCGTGTCACAACACCAGCACCAGCACCAGTGTGCCACCATCTTTCCCATTAAGACAAGTTGCGCCAGGTAAAGATATTGTGGAAACTACTGGTTCTAAGTATAAGCTGCGGGTAAGAAAAAACTTCCTCCGGATACTATTTTCTTCCAGAAATGGAGCATGTCTCTAATGGGAGGAGAGTCATTCTGTATGGCCCATCTGCATTCCCCCTTTACCGTCTTTCTAAAGCAGTCGAGAGTGAAGTTAAAATCCATACATAATGCAACACTCGGTGGATGTTACATCGCCCGATGAGATCCTTTTTATCCAACATCCACCTTTCATTTCCAGCCCTGCTATTTTCCACATCCACCTGAATAAAAAAAAGTTTTTTTTTCGTTTAGAGAGCGGAGAATGAAGTAAAAGAGAGGGAACGACTTTTGCTGGCCCTGTGAATTAATAAAAGATTTCCCTTCTCCACTTTCCCCGTGTTTAATGCTGGAGCGAAACTGAGAAAAAATTTCATATAATTACGAGGGAAAATGGAAAAAATGGAAGGGCACTTTCTTCCTCCTGATAAAAAATAGAGGAGGTACTCTTCTGATGGAAGGGGAAGATGAGGAGAAGTGATTTTCCAAGCGTAGTTTTCTGTCATTTATTTTTTACAAAGCTAAAACAGGCAACGGAAAGTGAAGGAGTGATGCTTCCTCTAATGGAATGCAATCCAATGGAAAACGACATGACAGGTCTTTACTCAGAAGAAACAAAAGTAAGTCCACGTCCGCACCGCATCCACCTTTTTTCCTACTAACCAAGACACGAATGTCTCTTTTTTGCCTGAAGGTTTTTCCCCCTTTCCGACAGAGAGAAAGAAAAGGGGGAAATAGATTTTTTTTTTAAAAAAAAAGGAAGATGTGTTTTTTCGTTCCTTACCTTCTCATTGCCTGTCAACCATCACTCACCCACTCACGTCCCATTCTCACAGGATGTAGGTCTGTATTTCCCTTCCCTACCTGCTTCCTTTTTTTCCCTGGCTACATCCAACATCCATCTCATGAATTATTCATGGACTTCCCAACTTCTAGCAAGCACCAGTTTTTTATTCCTTTTCCTGGAGTAGAAGCAACAGCAAAACGTCGTCTCATCATCGTCCTCATTTCCATCTTATTCTCTTGTCCCATCCATTTTTTGAGCGGAGTCAGCAAAACGAAATGAGTTTGGAATATCTAGATATCTAGCCTACTTTCGTCTTTTGACTTTTCCACCTCACCAGTCGTGTAACCAGTAACCTTCCAGCGACTTTTTATTTCCACTGGAGCAAGATGTGAACTTGCTCCTGAAAAGTTTTACATGAGATAGAGATTCCAATGGTGATATGGATGGAATCACTGTAATTTCAACTTTCAAACATATTCCCTTTCCAGGGACATTTTTTGGTATTTCTTTCCCCCGAAAAATCCATCGTTAAAGGATCATCCTTGCTCCGTCGAGTGTGTTCTGTACTCAACATTCAGGTAATAACGCGGTAGGTGGGGAGGTCTCTTGAGGAAAAAAATCTGGAAAACTGGATGTAGGGCAGTAAAAGTAAACTCATTCTAATGTTTAATGCCGCATATCGGAAAAAAACTTTGCAGAAAAGACCTTCTCGCTTTTGCTCTCTTCATTAGACGCAGGAGCTACAGATGAACACGGAAAGTTCATCAGTGAAAAAAGGGGGCGGAGGGGGACTGTCTTCACAGAATTTTTGGGAGAGGGGCGGGCTAAAGGCATTTACACGGAATGCTTTTCGTGGTAAACTCGCCAAAGAATGCAAATTGTTCTGTTCATTTTTCAAAGACTTATTTCCCTTGAAAGATATGTTTTTTCCCGCTGAATAAATAAAATGCTTTCACAGCTCAATTT
>JAHZND010005166.1:0-23702 GCA_027744115.1 Acrocyrtus sp. NNG-2020 | reverse complement strand
AGAGAAGCTGTAGCAGAAGCAACTGTGAATTTGAGCAAAGAAACTTTCGAGGCAGTTGCCGAAAACAAAATGAAAAAAGGAGATGTTCTCACAGTGGCGCAAATTGCTGGAATTATGGGAGCAAAACAAACATCTAATTTAATTCCATTAATGGGGCACTCCATTACCATTACCGATATTAGGCTGATTAAAAAAAGTGGAGGAAAGTCTGACTATACTGTCAATTCTTAATGTGAAATTACTACCAAATCTTTATTTCTGTATATTTTAAATCATATCGTGTACTTGAAACCTTCTGTGTATATTCTGATATATCAAATTAAAATAATTTTTTTAAAACAATTTACTTTTTCATTTATATACAATAAATAATCCAAGGAAAATCACACTGCTACAAATTTAAGACTGCACTTTTAAAACAAGTTGCATTTTCCTAGCTTAGCAATTCCAGTGCAATCTAAGCAAAAAATTTTCATTACAATAGAAGTCTCACCATGTCCTGAACTGTGCAGAACATTACCATGCTTACGTTGGTAATAAAATGCCATAAATGTTAGCAGCTTTAATTAATTGCACCTTCATTATTTTGCTACATTATGTCACTTTAATTGGATACTATTCAACTGATAAAGTTATAATTTTATGAAAAAATGCAATGGCTACTTGAAAAGTCATCAAAAGTAAATTAGTATATTATTAACATTAAATGAATATGCAATAATAAATGCAAATAAAAAAGCATGTAACATGTAAGCAAACACAAGTGTACATGTTCGTGTTAGTCTATATAAAGCTGTTTACTCTAAACTCTGAGCGTTCAACCGGATCCAAATTGCAAATTCAATTTCACACCGACAGAATTTTTTCCCAAAGGCCTCCGCTAATTCCATTAAAGCTTTAATTAATATTGACAGATTGTCAACAAGTAAGGCAACGTATGATGGTCTATCCTTACGGATGATATTTGATGACACTTGATTGCACCGAAAAGCAGGGTGATACTAGTGAAGGATTTAGTTTGCTTACTGACATCAGCACCGATCTACGCACCAATTACTGCTGCTGTTCAATTAGCACAAAATAACGCAAATAATCGTGAGGCATGTGGGAACTCTGTGATTGAGATAACGCCACCGGATGAAAATTTCATGATATGACTTATCTCAGGAAATAGCATAGTCGTGAATGGTTACAGGCACGCCTACAATCATTCCGCATTGGTGACCTTTACCGATCATCCTACAACTGTAAATATACAAGGAGTTCTCAGTTATTAGCTTTAGTCACCGCAACAAAGAGAAAAAAGTAAATAAAACTGAAATGAGGTGAGACCAATATTGGCAATTTGAACCTACCTAGTAATTGCCAGATAAAAATTAGCCATGCAATGGAAAAAATTCAGTAACTGGTCACTAGTCTTCTAGCTAACTTCCGCTCGTATCTTTGTACCCCCGTGTGACTACAATGTAAAATTTAAAGACAAATTTGATAAATGGAGAGTGTTATCTTAAAGGAGAGCATCCAAATGGAAATTAAGCCAGTAGTGATGTCGGTGACGACATGCTTTCTACTAGACTTCCCGTATACTGAAAACAGGACGCATTGTTCAGCTTATAATAGTTCGCATTGTGTTAGTTGTCCTGTTTTAGGGCAGTTTTTTACGGGAGAAAGTCTCGAAGATTATAGAGGTACAGGTCACGTAATAAGCCTCTCCCTGTCTATTTTGGGATCAATTATAGCACTATTCGGAACCGCCACGAATTGTCTCATCATCGCCATTTTGGTGAAGCGGAAGTATCGCAAAGCGTTCCACACTTTGTTGTTAGCACTCGCACTTTGTGACCTCTTATGCTGCATCACCGCTATTATGGCTACTGTAGCTGCAACATCCTACTTTGGTGATTTTTTATTTAAAAAAATTGCACTTGTTTTAAAATTTAAGTAGTTAACAATTTTTTTGTTAAAAATATTTTCCATAACTAGAAAATATCGACCGTGGAAAGGCCATGACCTATGTGGCGTACATTGGAGGACTGTCAGTGCTCTACGGTATAAATGTAACTTTTTCATATTTAAAGAATAAAATTAGCTATGTCATTTAAAGTTAAATTATTCGTCTTTTTCACAGCACGATCCCTTTCAACGTTCATGACAGTTCTGATAGCTATAGAAAGATATCTCGCATTGTTATTCCCTTTTAAGGCAAGTAATTGGTTTACAAGGACAAGAACACGCATTTTTATCGGTTGCGTTGTAACTTTCTCTTCTCTCATGGCAATCCCGCGCTACTCCAGTATTTACGTTGCGAAAAACGAAGTTGGAAGAGATATTCCGGGAATGTCCCAATTTAAGTATCTTCTCCATCCCACCAAACTGGCCAACTTCTGGTATGTGAAAACGGAGGGGTTCTTTAACACAATTGACTACTGGCTGCCATTTCCTCTACTTTTGCTGTTTAACTTATTAATATTTATCCAAGTAAGTGCTTCCTGCAAAAGTTTACTATAAAATTTTTACCAATTTTTACTGAAGTAACTTAGGTATTAATTCTGATATTTTCTTAGATAAAAAGATGTGAGAAGAGGAGGACAGATCTGACCATGATGATAAAGAAGGATATAACCGCAACAAAAATGTTTGCCATTGTTGTTGTAGTGCTCTTTTTCTGCAACATTTTACCAATCATTCACAATTTCTTTATCGTGAAGAAAACGATTTACAGGGAATTATACTGTGCCGTTTTGCTTTCTCTGTCCGTGAACTCGGCAGCAAATCTGGCTATTTACTATTTCAAGGAAACCGGGTTTAATCAAGAGGTGAGAATGCTGTTTTCGAAGGTTTGTAGAGTCTCAATGAAGGGGCAGGAAACTAGAGATGGAACAAGAAGAAGTGGACAAATGCAAAGGCCCAGTTTCATACAAGATGCTCTTGAGACAAGATTGTAGCTATAGAATTGTAATTTTTTTTTAAAGTTGCACCCATACTTGGCCCTGTCTGATAACTTTCAGCGACTTAGCTATGTATGTAGTTTATACAAAACCAATTTATGTATATCTAGTTGTGTATTTTCTATTATGGATTACCTTACCTTGTATGATCCTGTTTAAGTTACGCCTGGAAATGCAAATTTCAGCTTTTTTAAATTTTAATAATGTTGTCCCGTTTACTGCAATAAATAATAAAATTTGATCTTTAATTGTTCCTACTCCATTTATTTTTATTAACAGTGCATGGAGTTATCATAAAACGATCCCATACATCTAATACTGAAGAACGGCCAGCGAAAATGCCAAATTAAGTCAACAATAAAATCCCCCTAACCATAAAGCTCTCTACAATGAGCAGCATTTCTGTTTACTCTTTCTCCAATATCCTAAAGTTTCCTTCCCTCTTTGACTACCTGATTTTTAGTTTCCATCAATTCATATTTATTTTTACTATTAACTTGGTATGTGAATAAAAATTTTGATTATCACAAACATGTGGAACTTTCCCAATGGCTATGATAAAAAATTGAAATGTTTGACGGTTTTATTTTCCAAAGGACTTTAAAATTAAAAATGAGTAATTTATGAAAAAAGGAGAGATGAGAATCACTGCTATTTTAATAAAAATTATTCCATTAGCATCCTCCTCTGGAGCACTCACAATATCGGTTTGCGCAACGGTAGCATCTATATCCTCGAAAGTAGCAGAGATAAGCACATTCACCTGGTCTAAATCCACCACAGTTATCCTCGATCTCGGTCTCCAATCTGTTAAAAATAGAGATAAAGTGTGGTTCCGGATTGGATAAAATGTCTGCTGTAGCCGCTGTTGATGCATACTCCGATTTCTGTTTCTGTTGTGGTGGGATCTAGAAATTTAGTAAAAATACAAAATCATTGTTTAAACATCTACAAAATGTTTGCGTTGCTCAATGAAGACTGACTATGAGATATCAGTTTGTTACCGCAAATGACACTGCGGCGAAAGCAACTAGAACCAAAATGACAATTTTGTGCATAGTGCATAGAGTAAAACCCTAATTATGAATCTATTATTATTAAAATGTATTCGCAGCCTTTCGTATTCATAATTAAACAAATATTTAGTTTAGGGTATCAGTGCAAAACTGACAATGAGTTTTTTATTCCCCAGTTTCGGCTACCAAGGAGATATTGACAATAAATATACGAACCCACGGGGTTTATATACTTTGCCCGGATATTTTTATTGTTGATGGTTAAAACATGACATATGAGATAATAGACGAAAAATAGATGTAAGGAGCATAATTAAAGTCTGTAGATTCCTAGCTTAAATGGAACCAAGCTTTGCAAATATGAATTTTTTGTTTGTTGATTTGTTTGGAATTTTCCGTTTTCATCAAGGTAAGATTACTGATGAGTCATATTTTTATAAGGTCAAAATATTCCGTTCTGTAAATTTACGTACAAACGTATTTCGGGCCACCTATAATTTGCTACGCTCCAAATCGGCAAATGGCTAGCAAAACTCGCACCCTCTTATGTTTATACCAGACCAAGGAATCCGCGGAAACAAATCTGTCAATTAGATACATACCACATAACTAACTGTAAGCAAATACTAAATGCTATAGTATCCTAAATTATCTCTGATTATAAACAGACTGTGCCTAGACAATACTTCTTTAACCTGGGATGCTTCATGCATACAATCAGTTCTCAAGCATTTACATATCATGCTTCTCAGTTTGCATGGTCTCTGGTTTTAAACCTCATGTTGATAAGGAGTGGAAATAAACACATATTGTACAATGTCACAATGAATAACATTTTGACTGTTTTGCAGTTTAACTTTTGCACACACACATGCACACAAATGAAATTCAAGTTGAAGGTGGAAGTTCATGTACCAAAAAGCTTGAAAGTACGCAGCGCTCAGTTTTCATCTGAGGTGTTTATTTACAGAATACTTCTAAATTGGAATGATTCCCTAGAATGCTTATCGACCTTATAATCTGAGATATGGTATGACCGCTGGACCATTACCACTGCATGACATAAAATATTGTCCACTTCCCTTTCACTTTACTTCGCATACAGATTCAATTCTATGCATATATGTAGGTAATGGATTCATCATTTTCTGTGCCGTTATTCTATTCATGTTTGTCATGGCACCTACTTTATTAGTAGGTATGTTTTCTTTCCTAGTGAAAAAAGACAAAAATCAGCAGTGTCAATACTGCGAATGAGGGAAACTTCTGTGCGGTCATTTCCAAATATTCGAAGAATTCATTTCAGGAAAAGGTTGCATTGATCATCGACCATGCACCAAATGGACTAGCTCTGTTCTTCCTACAGTAAACGAGAGGGATACGAAATTCATGTACTGGAGCAGTGGTGTGCAAGGGCTACTTTTTGTAATTAAAATTGCATAAAATCTTTCCATGTAGTATGTAGATATGCGCACATTAGTCATCAGAAATTGTCGGTTGCCATGTTTCTCACGTCCTATGTCTGAATATGTATATTCTCCTATATGCATTGCACTTTGCAAGGATTAATCATACCAAGTCTTATATTTCGAACTATATGAATGCAACACACGACAAGCGGACACGGAAACTTGCATGCATTTGTACTTACATCTTCCTGCTAAAAATGGCTCAACTTGTGGCCACAAAATTTAATTATGGTATACGATGTACCTAAGTGCTTGTATAGGTATTTGATTACGTTGTGTAAATTCAATACAAAGCATGGGTGATTCAAAGCAACGTATTCTTCTCTATTTTAAAATTCTTAGCAGCTAATTACCCAAATACTGAGAAAAGGTGACAATAATACATATTATGTTCTTAGATACAATCAGTAATCACAGCAAAAAGTGGCATAAAATGACATACTGTTCCAAGTTCCAATTCAATATCGATGATTATTAACCGCACAGACACACAGTTACATACAACCAGAACAAAAAGACACGGAAGTGTTTTTTCATTTGATTCTCAGAAGCGAATTTCATGAATCGTATATTCAGAGAGGAATGCTTTAGCTACTTTATATTTATACCAATTTAATTTGATTTACAAGGAGACTTAAATATTTTAGCAAGTTAGTAAACTGTATTCTCTTAACTTCGGTTTTCTCATTAATATTCAACGTCACCACTACGCACGTTATCTTTGTTACATGGTACGTAAATCTATTTTTATTATCCTTGCGATTAAATTTAAGCTAGTTATATAAAAGTGCAATTTTTCGACCCATTTCATTTTACTCTACTTCTATGACAATTGACAACGTTTACCTTCGAAAACAAATTCTCCATTATCCGTTACTGCATCCTAGACTTTCATTCCAGACGGACTACAATAAAAATATTACCCATCTAAAGGGAAGATCCTATTCGAAAATCTTAATTACCTATAGCTTAGTCATAGCTTAATGGGATTTACGTAGGGGTACATTTACGTCTAACGGTAATAAAAACCTGTAATTATTTATTCTACAAAACATGATGAGTTTTTAATATTGTGTTAAATGCCTAAGTCATGAAGTTTAAATAATACATACAAGGTATACTGTATGCATTTCAAACTTGTTACTCAAACTCGGTCTGAATTTTAATTTTACTAGATATCATTTTACTTCTTATTTCTATTCATTGCGCTATTTATACCAATTCTAAAACACAATGATATTCGTAAATTCGTACATACTTATTTCCAATACACTAACACGAATCCAAAATATTCCCCTCAGGTACCACATAGCTAGCTAGGTAAGTATGGTCTTTGATGTTCACACCTGTGACATTTCAATTTTTTATGTACGATACACGCAGTTTTATCTTACACGGCAGTCTCTTGAATTAGTAATGCAGCGATAGGAATTAAGTTGAAAATGCATTATTGTTGGCACAGTCAGGCTCCAGTTGAGCAAAAAATATTACAATACATATACTCCATCCATATTACACAACAAGGATCGTAAAAAATAGACTTACTTGGTACGGGTATTATTCTCGTTTGAAAGTACGCATAGATAATGTCTAAGTAGAAAACCTCCAATATTTTATTGAGAGTTCAAGGTTAACTACAAAACAACAATCTCACTTCAGCATCGCTCAGTATTAAATAGATTCGCTAAGTGCAGGCTGGAAGGGTGACAATAACAATGCCGCATAACTTGCCACGTATGTATCTACAATATATAGTGCATTGTTGTAGTAGATACGCATGTATTGGTTGAATTTAGTCGAGTTTGCATTTACATGTGCAAAATCATTCAGTAACTAAAAATACTGGATAGTGAATTTTAAAATTCTCAATTATAGAATAGGATCAGAAGAATAATGGTAACAGAAACACTTAACGGTTTGCATGCCTTAGTGTGCACAATATTATCTTTTTAATATAGTATTAAACTTTCAGCCAGGAAGAAATAGCTATTCAGTGTCTAGTAATTAATGAGCTCAACTCGTCAGCAGCGAATCCCGCTATCTTGGATCCGTGGGCTATTGGAGTGGCAGCCGCAGACCAAGAGCCAAGTAGGCCGTGGCCTGAACTTACCGCGAAGGAAAAGTGTGTGAAAGTTTTGAAAGGAATAGGAAAGGGTGCCGGGCTTCTGATATGCCTTTACTTCTTTGTATGTTCTTTGGAAACTCTCTCCCTTGGCTTCCGGATCGCCGGTGGAAGGACAACTGGCGATATTTTTAAAGAAAGCCAATTCCTTCAGAATCCGGTGGTAGGGGTGATGGCTGGGATTTTGACAACAGTGCTTGTACAGAGTTCGTCTACTTCGACTTCAATTATCGTCAGTATGGTGGCTGCAGAATGTAAGCAGTTCTGATTACCGCGATTTAAATTAGAAAGTTTGGACATTCGAAATTTTAAAAAATATTTTGATTTGCAGTTGTGAAAGTTCGTAATGCAATCCCAATTGTGATGGGTGCAAATATTGGAACTTCGGTTACAAACACAATCGTTTCGCTTACTCAGGTTGGAGATCGGAATCAGTTTCGACGGGCGTTTGCAGGAGCAACTGTTCACGACATGTTTAATTGGCTCAATGTTATTGTGCTCCTGATAGTAGAGGTTTCCACACGTATGTAAAATAAGTTTCATGTGAAATCTCTGATCTTTAAATACATTTGGGTAACTCGAGATCTTTCCTTTGCAAAAGAATCAGCCATCATTTCATGAATATTTCAAAGCACTCAAATTTTATTTCTTCATTTCAATAGATTATCTGGAGAAGGTAACGGACGCGATCATGGACCAGCTCATTGGTGATGAAGCCCTCAGTGGTGGCAAAGTTGAAATTCTCAGTCGAATTACTAAGCCCTTTACAAATTTAATTGTGCAAATTGACAAAGGCGTACTGAAGTGCTGGTCCATTCAAAACTGCACCAAACACGATAACTCTTCCTTAATTAAGGTGTGTTCGGAAAAGAATGCAATACAGGAAGTGATGTTGAATATGAGTACTCCTACTGCAGAAATCTTAAGCACTGTCAGTAAACCAAAGAATAACTGTAAGCCAATATGACATATTTTCAACAGTCTCTCCCAAAGACCATTAACTGCGTATTTAAAAGTCCCACATTTATCTAAAAATTGACTTATCCTATCTATGAAAAATCTAAATCTTATACTATGAATTTATCTTAAAATTCGCAGGTAACTTCTTATTCGCGCAATTAAACATGAGCGACACACTAGCTGGATTTATAATCCTATTTGGATCTCTTCTCGTTTTATGTGTTTGTCTCATAATCATTGTCAAAATCTTAAATTCAGTCCTCCGAGGTAAGTATAGAATCAGTCAAATTAAAATGTTTATAAGTGAAGAGAAAATCTATTTTTTTAAATTCTACAAATCCCTGCTTTCGAATTTTTCAGGTCAAATTGCAATTATTATTAAAAAGACTTTGAATGCCAAAATTCCATACGTCCCATGGATAACTGGATATATAGCCATTCTAGTTGGCGCCGTCTTCACATTTTTAGTGCAGTCCAGTTCTGTATTCACCAGCGCCCTTACCCCACTAGTTGGCTTGGGTGTGCTCACTGTGGAAAGGGTGTACCCTTTAACTTTGGGTTCAAATTTGGGTACAACAACAACAGCACTCATTGCTAGCATGGCTACTCAAGGGAACTCTCTTAAACCTTCCATGCAGGTTAGTTTCATTTTTGTTTCACCTGACTTTCACTTTAAAATTAGCTAAAATGTCATTATGTCATCCTTAAACATTACAGATTGCGCTATGCCATTTTCTTTTCAACCTGACAGGAATTCTCTTATTCTATCCCATTCCATTTCTCAGGCTTCCTATTAGAATGGCAAAATTTCTCGGTGACACTACAGCAAAATACCGGTGGTTTGCCTTCCTCTACATGTTTCTCATGTTCGTCGCACTTCCGCTTTTGTTTATGAGTCTCTCATTTGCGGGAACCCCATATGTAATTATCGTTGCGTCGATAATTTGTGGATTGTTTCTCTTTATTACAATTGTGAACCTCCTTCGAGAGCAACGACCATCCTCACTTCCTAAATTTCTTAGAACATGGAAGTGGCTTCCCGTTTGGACGAGAAGCTTGGAGCATTATGATAAAATAGTTTCAAATTTAGCATGTTGTAAGAAACTTAAAGAAAGAGGTCAAACACAGCAACCATCGGATGCGCACGATGATGGTGGCTTTGAAGAAATCACAATGAAGGAGATACCAAGTAGAAAATTGGAAGATGGAAACGTTAATCCTTCATTTGTGGAATAGTGCAATGAGTGAATACGTAATTAAATGTGTGTTATAAGTTCATAGGTTGACTATTTCTGAAACTGACCATTGTTCTCAAATATTTATTACTTACATTCATTTTCTGATTACAACAATATGAGATAATAAACTAGGGGAGTATCCACTGACAATGAAATTGTCAGATTTAAAATCAGATACAAGTGCAATATTAATTAGCAAACATGTGGTTTAATATAGGATCTAAATCTAACCATAAGTCATTTTGGTTTCTTTCTATAGAACAGTCATGTCACCTACAGCATAGTCTCATATATTGTATATAAGCAGCAATTGCATAAGCCTCAACTATAGTCTTTGAAACAGTTCAATTAAACCTACATTGCACTTACAACAGTCATTATTTCATTATCAATTACGAAAGCTCACTTATGTTACTCAGTTACTCATATTATATCCACTCAACTTTTTAGCAATTTAATATGAGATTCTATTTATCTCGCACAATAATAACACAATTAATTACTCAAATGTGACCTAATATCAAAAACAATAATAATAACAGTAACAAAATACAAAATTAAATTCACTCCACGAATTCTCCATCATTGTTGGAATTGATCTTCTGTCTTACTAAAAATTATAGAACGGCATTTCATTTGGATAAACAACTGTTCTCTCCTTTTTTCCTTTCATGTCAGTAATTCTTTCATCTTCAAACTCTGCAATCTTCAGCTTCTTCTTCAACATGTCAATGCAATCAACTGGCATCTAGAACCAAAAAGGTAATGGTTATGATTTTCGGTAAAAGATAGGTTAATGTAACAAATTTATTTAACTTTTAAAACTTCATAGCTAAATCGAAAAATCAATGCACATTACATACCTGGAAGTGTCTTGCGTAAACTTCCTCCAAACACGGCATTTTTGAAAAAATAAAATGCGCTGAGAACCCAGTGAAGAAACCTCCATTCCATGGCTTTGCGATCAACAGTCTTTGGAGCTCTACAAGAAGTTAAGTGTTTTTAATAAAAATTAATATTATCATTATTGCTACGTTCGCGTTCTTCATACTGTGATAATACCAGCACAATTGACAAATTATATGGATACTGCCACATGAATATGAATCGTAGTAGTGAAAAAATGAGGTAGATTACTTACTTTTTAAATTTAAAATGGAAGGTCGGCACTGGAAGCCAGAGAGATCTACTGCGTCAAAATTCTTCCTTTCCTTCATGATTTCCACTCGGTCGTGGTGAGCCACACCACTTAGTAAAGAATCCATGTTCGTGTCATGGTGAGATGAGCCAATTCGGAAATGAACAGCTAAGTCTTGAATATCCGGAAAGTAAACGAACACATCTTGTACAACTTGCGCAAAGTTTCCCCAAGTCCCAAATTCTATCCTGAGTTTACGAATATTAGGAAAACATTCTGACATGCTTTGAATATATCCAACGGAATAGCTGCAAACTCGTAAGTACATGGATAGCTCCACCACTGTTGGAGCAACGTTCTCCCCAAATAGCATTCGTCGACAGTCATTTTCAGATTGTAATGCCAGCTCCCCCAAGTTCAGCACGGCCAGTTTAGGGAACATATTTGTAGAAAAAGGTTGAAGCAGTGCATGATGACTCTCTAGATGAACCAACTCCTTAAGATGAGGAAGGTGAAAGATTCTTGCAGAATGTCCATAGAAAACAAGTTCTTTTAGTGTATCGCACTGTCCCTCAAGAAATCTGTACAAGGCTTGGTCACAGCAAAGTTTGTTTTGAAGGTTAATGTCACATTCTTCCAGTTTGAGTTTACAGTCTGTCAGAGTACTCAGCTGAGAGTCTGAGAAATGTACTCCTCCAATTGAAAATTTTTTCACAGTTTTCGGAATGTCCTTAAATACATATTTTATAGTGTCGATTGCTCTCATATCTTGAATATTATTCCAATATGTTGTAATTTTCAGTGCAGTTAAGTTTGGAGACTTAGCCAAGAGTACTTCTTTGGTGAAAGTTAAGAAATTGTAATTTCGTGTAGATTTATGTGAAGAACGACAGTTATTCTCCTCGCAAGTAATTTCCATGATTTTCAGTTTCTCCATACGGAAATCCTTGAACTCCGTCCGTGGGAAAAACCAATCGTCAGAGTTCTCAACTTGAAAGTACATTTCCACTGCGTGAGGCGCGCATAGATTCATGAAGTCAGAAAACAGTTTTCGGTTTTTAGGGCCTGAAAAAATACTTCCACATAAGACAAACTTCTCCACTGGGAACAAATCCGGTGGGATTAACTTCATGATTTCCACAAGTCGTTCAGCCTTTGCATCTCCCTGAGAACGTTGATCGCCACCGGCATTCAAAGTTCCAATACGTGTTGGTGACGCCACATCCCGAAATGGACGTGTTATGCAATGCCTCCAAAGTTTACAAACTGACCGAATCGACACGACATCTTTAGCCACTGCCGGTGAGTACGGATAACGAGTTGGAGGGTTGTCACTCATTGGTTGGTATAAATCCACACTTGGAGAGCCAGAGCCAATAATGTACTCGAAAACTTTTTTCAAAATCTGTCAGCATGAATAATAAAGTCAATTATTGGAGCATTATACCCTTCCTTTCTTGTCCATTATTTACAGAGAACAAAAATGCTCATTAAACGCCAATCATAAGTTCTCAGTTCTTTTATAGTAAACAACCAGAGAACAGAACTTACGAGATGATTGAGTAGTGGATTGTTGGTTCCGATGTTCTTCGGAAGTTGATTCTGATCCACCGATTCATCTTCATCTTTTAAATACTTTGCCTTCTTCTTCCTCGCAGCCACACTCTGGTTCCGCAAAATTATAACATAAACAGTAAAATTTTAGATTTAATAAGATTACCACAGTTCGCAACACTTGACCAAACACCATAACATATATTGAAAATAGACCAAAACATAAATTATACTAGTAGTACTAGTCACTAACAATAAAGCTTAAACCTGCCTTTAATTGGTTCAAAAAATTTATATTGTTTTTTATTTTTTATTTGCCTATTTTATTACCAAATACTTAATATTATTAAAGTACCTTTCTGGAAGCTGCTCTTTTCCTTTTCCCCATGATTGTGTAGAATTTCAGAACACCACGTTCTTGTCAATTTGGGAAAAAATTTAATCTCTCACCATAATAATACACTACCACCACCACCACTATAAATTGAAATTGAAAATGCACAACACACTTTTTCAAATGACAAGCAATATATTAGCTTTCTTTTCACTACTAAAGTTAATATTATTAATTGTAAAAAGTGAAAGTCAAACTAGAAATTGACTAGAAAGTAGAAATTTTAATAGTAGGTAACTGAAAACTAAATGGGGAACCAAGGTCGCAATTCGTAAACACTCGACTCTCGAAGTAAAACAATGTTTTTCTTTTCACTTCCCAACTCATTCATGCTACGGCCATTGTATAGGGGTCTGCTGTAGCCTGTAAAATCAGCTGCTGTAGCTCTCGCTCCATGCCATGCCGCTTCTGGAGAGGAAAAAACAAGCCGGATGAAAAAAAAATTCCACTCGTTCAACTGACAGTCGGAAAACCGTATGACCTCTCTACGCTCTTGACTCTAGTCTAGTATCTTGTCTCTGCTCTTCTTTTTCCGTTTCGTTGCCTTGCCGAAAAAATGAGAAAAGAGAGGCAAAGTGAGGAAAGAAAATAGAGAAATGGAGACGGAGCTGGAGGAGAGTGAGTTGAGTGGGTAGAGAGTGGAAGACGAACGCCCACGCATTGCAAAACGCGCTACGCAGAAGAGAATAAAAATCATATTTTTAAATAGGTACTTTTTGTTTGTTTTTTTCTTCGAAAATGATTTCATTCGGGATGAAGTTACGCGGGTTGTTACTAATATTAATTTAACTTGTCGAAAGAATAAGTAATTACAGGTATTTTTGTGTAAATTATGCAATGTAAATTTTAGAACTTAATTTTTTGCAGAAATAGTATTAATTTAGGCGAATTAAGATGAAACAGTTTATATTTGATTATATGATTAATTAAGATTGACCGGTAATTTGAGTGTACTGAGCTATGTTATTTGTAAATTGTACAACGAAGTCTTCTTGAGTCATATTATTTCAGTATTTTTTACGGACACAAAGGACATCCTAATTGCGATATGTGAACGTTTTAGAGAGGATCATATCATGGATTTGGTATTTTTAGCTAAAAATTTTAAATTTCACAAAGCAAACTTTAGTTATTATGCTAGATAATCGTCTACGACGACACGAATTTTAGTCGATATGCGTAATAGGTAGGTAGGTGTAGGTATTTAGGTATTAGTTCCATCAATCCATCCTTATGTTATACCGAATTAGGTGGGTACATAACTCTTTCCCATGTATATCTAATGCTACAATTACATTATCGTAGTCGTAAGGCAGTAATAAGAAATTTATATACGTTTACCGTTTACTACATAAAATGAAAAATTGAACAATTTCTAGGTATGTACTATTTATTTCATGTCTTGGTAGAAAAAAATTAAGGTTTTAGGTATGACTACAACTTTACTTCTGCATCATTACAGCTTTCCCGAGTACATGGCTGGATTGATTTCTCAGATTTACGTTCAACCTAAATAATAATAAATTAATAAAATAATAAAATAATAATAAAATAAAGCGTTCCTTCAAAAAAGTATTTTGCAGTCGACATGGAATGCTTTAAAGTAACCTTTTCCTTAATTTAGTTGTAGTTTTTCGACATTTAAAGTATTTCGAACAATTCGAACATCGATTATATGAAAATTATGACAGCAGATATGTTTTAAGGTAGAAAGAATGGAATAAAATATTCGAATTATTTCTGATACGAAGCTTTTTCAGAGTATGTTTTTTTATTCCCTTCTTGCTTGCAATATTTAAGAACTTTTTGTAAGTAGAAAAACATGGGTTTTACAACTATTACCTGTATTTAGGTACTTTCTCGTTGGTATAAAAAATACCTATACATTAGACTTGAGACTTGTAGTTTGCCCTGCCCAATATTTGATTTTTCCGTATACGTACCTATTTTATTCTCTTTCTGAGGAATATTCTTAAACTATTCAAATAATTGTCCAATATACTGTAGTCGATTTACCAAAGTGTTCAATCCAATGGTTCCCTAAAAAGTTCCTATCATTTTGTTATGGTAAACTTTTCGTCCATCTTTAAGAAGTTATTGTGCTAGGCAAGAAACTCAGGAATTTATTTTTTTCGCCATGTCAGCAACAATTAGTGCGTTTGCAATTTACACTCGACTTGGAAAAGTTGTTCCTCTCCCGTTCCACCCCAATACCAACTTTCTACTTTCACCGTCCCCGATTTACCACACTCGTTGGTGTAAAAATATTCGTTTTTTCCTTTACTGTCTTATCGTCTTCGATCTATTACTGTACATTAGAGAACTCCGTCAGCAATTTTATTTCCTTCATTATTACCGCTCACGAAGCTCATTTGTCTCTTCTGTATTTTATGTTATAATGATTTGCGCGATAATTTTGTTGCTCGCCACTATCTTCATTATTCACAATTATTTCGACGAAATAAAATTTCTTGTTAATGAGCGTATTAAGCTGATAGGAGTAGCTGGACACAATCAAAAGAATCGCTATATTTGGAATCTTCAAAAAGAAGAAATATTTACATATCTCCTCGGATACGGATTCGCAGCCTATCCAGTTTTTCTTTTTCTCCTTCCTGTTTTTGACATTGCCATTGATCCTTTAATAAAACTTTTGCAATTTTTATTTTCTCAAGAGTCTATAATTTTAACATTGTTAAAGTATTTTATTTCCTTAGCCTACTTTTGCGGCGGTGCTTATGGAGCTGCAATAATTCTATCGTTTTTTCTTATAATACTAATCTTTATAGACGGAATTTCTCGCTTTACTCGGTCACTTTATCTTAAAGAGTCACTAGTAGGTAATTGTAATAGGAGAAGGTATGCTAGACAAATGGAGCTAGATTTCTCCCAGTGTTTTAGAAGGTATCTCGTTGCCCAAATTTTGGTGAAGGCGGCCTGCTTTGTGGCATCTGACTTCGTGTTCCTGGTGGAGTGCATCGGAATGTTTCTTGCTGGCTGCTCTGCATATACTGCAGTGATGAGTGATGAAGCAATACCAACAATTTCCAGGATTATGTGCGCCACAATGACAGTGGTCATTGTGATGATAAACTTCTTATTGGTGTCGATAGCTGCAGCAACTAACACAAACGGACTACGCTGCATTCAATACTGGCGATGGCGTCTCCTGAGAGGGCTGAACAGAAAGAGGCTCAACTCCTGCTCCTTAATTGGGTTTAAAAATGGACCATTCCGGTACATTAAAAACAGCTTAGCTCTAACTAATGTAAGCATTGTGTTGGATACAACAGTAAATATGTCACTGATTAATAAACTTACCCTTCAGTAAACTACTCTGTCGTAATATTAAATAATATGTAACTGGTTAGATTAAGAGTTGTTAGAATTAAGTAGAATTTCAATGATGCTTAGGACTTATAGATAAAAAGTATAAAAATGTTATGTAATTGCGCATTATTGTAATTAAGTGATTAGTGTTGCAAATAAATAGGTTTGATGATTTGAAATGTGTATTTGTACTCATGTAGCTTCATTTACGAATAAAATTTTTGTTTTTCATGAAGTAAAAGTATCTACCGACCTATTATGACATGAAAGGCTATAAAGTAGATTCAATCAATCATTATATATAGTCTACCGTAGTAAAAATGCGAGTTCTCTATTACCATACCGCTTGATTTTAAGAGTCAAATTTGGCATTGGCCTATTGGATGTTCTGCTTTGGATTTGGAACATTTTATGTCAGTTCCTTTGAATCAAAAACATTCAAACTATTTTAACCATGATCATTCACGGCTATTTTGAAAAGTATGTACACTAAAAATATATTTTTTCAGATTGCCCATTCCATAAATATTTTTATATTTGTATAGGTACCTACACAATGTTTCTCATTAGGATTCCAAGGATGTCGTCAAATATTATGCTCTCACTAATGTTCTTCATTGTGGAGCTAACCATTAGAGCTAAGTAGTTGAGCTGTTCAATGACGTCGCTTGTGCTATAATCCTTGGAACATTTCCTGGCGGAACTACAGCTGCCAAAGAAAGTCCTTCAGCATCTAACTAGGTATCTTGCTAGAATTACTAGGATAGTCACACTCCGTCGACTAGCTACCTAAACTTGCATACAGTATAGACCTAAAATTTTTCAGCATAGAAAATTTACCCGGTCATCAATAATCCGTTAGGGAACAATAACTTACATTGATGAATTGACGCCACTCAACAGTAGTAATTCACTTTATTGTCATATGGCGCCCAGTAGGTTTGTATTGTTTGTTAGTAATATTTCAAAGGATGTGATGTGACTTTCGGATGTTGCTTCTTACATATGTGGTATGCCAAAATTGAATGAATTACATTTTTATTACATTAATTAAGTTCATGTTTTGCTAACTCGGAGGAAAATTTGTACAAAGTTGTAACAATTTAGAGAATTTTTAATTTCAAAATACTGCCAAAGTAATTTTTATTTGGTTCAGTTAGTCATCAGATATAATTTTATAGCAATACTAATAGAGAGGAGAAAATTAAGAGACAAGGTAGACAGAAAGGATAGATAGGTTTCGAGGAGACAACGTCTGATAGAAAAGCTACGAGATTAGATGCGGAAAAGGGAAAAGGAAACAATTTACAGACAGGAAGAGAAGACAGTAAAATTTTTGGAAGAGTTAGAAAGGAGAAAATAGGAGAAGTGTTACAGCTCAAATATGATAGGAAAGAAAGAAAAATTTAGTGAAGAAAAATTTGAAGATTGAAAAACAAATTGGATGATTAGATAATTACTGGTGGCGATAATTTAGTGGAGGAGACCATGTCCAAGAAGACCATGTCCGGCGAGACCAAGTCCTCTGAGTCCAAGTCCGGCTCTAAGTCCAAGACCAGCTGGTCCAACGAGAAGACCGGCTTGGGCAGCGGCAGCAGCTTGGGCAGCAGCAGCGGCTTGAGCAGCGGCTCCAGCGTTGACGGCAGCAGCTTGTTCGGCAGCGGCAGCTTGGGCAGCAGCGGCTCCAGCGGCAGCAACGGAGTTGACGGCAGCTTGTTGGAGAGCGGCATCACGGGCAGCTCCAGCGTTGACGGCAGAGGTGGTGGCGGCGGAAGCGGCGGCAGCAGCAGCACGACGTCCAGCAGCGGTGTTGGCAGCAGATTGGGCGGCAGCGGCGGAGTGGGCAGCAGCGTTGGCAGCAGAGACAGCTCCGAGTTGTTGGATGGCAGCGGCTTGGTCAGCAGCAGCTTGGGCGGCGGCAGCAGCATCTCCTTGGTTGCGGGTGGCAATTTGACGGGCAATGGCGTTGGCGTCGTTGGCAGAAGCAGCTCCAGCGTTAACCGCACCAGCGGTGGCAGCAGCGGCAGCGGCGTTAGCGGCAGCGATTTGGCCAGCGGTCAATCCCTGAAACATAAGGAAAGTAATTAAATTTCGGTTCTTCCCAGAGATTAATGAAATAAGTGTAAATAAGCTTACTCCAATTCCCCATGCTCCTGGAGCGATGAGTCCGGCACCAATAAGACCGCCTGGGGGCACAGCCACAGCGGAGGCGATGACGAGGGCGAAAACAATCTTTGTACAAAATACAATTTATAATTAGCCTTAAAGGTTAATAATTCCCTTTCAAGAATTAGTAAATAAATTTTACTCGGTTTCTTACGGTAGCTGGATTCATTTTTGCTGTTTTTGTGTTTCTAGAAAGAAACTATTTCCAAGATTGAGGGTTGGTTTGTTGGAGAAGCTGGGAGCTGAGTGATGTCCTTTTGCTTCACCGCCCACCGTTTTTATACTCTTTCAACTTTTCATCCCTACTCTGATAAGTTCTAATCGATCAGTCAATCAATTAAATTGCGATATAATCAATAAAAACGTCCATTCATCAATCTCGTGTTCGTGTAGCATTTTTAATGGCGCATGCATGACTACTAAAAAATGCCATTGCCGCTAATTTGTCAACCAGCCGAGTATGTTCATCCCTGCCAGAGTTAAAGGTCCCTTCTGGGATTATAAGTTTTATTTACCTTCACACGAATTCATTTAATTAACACATATTAGCACGCAATTATTTCCACAATTAGATTATGAGATATGATACAGGTCCTAAATAAGCCTAAGTGCTTTGTAGCTTGCCATAATGAAGCATTTTCTGCGTTTACGCATCTTACCGCATGCGCCCTACCGTAAGAACAAAGTGGTTATGAACATTACATAATGGAAAATGTAGTTGTAGCGCACTCGTGCATGGAGATCCTCTTCTGCTTGAAGTAGACTTGAAAGAAGGGCGTAAGCACAGTTTTAGCCAACTACTTTTTAGCAGTAAAATGTCGCCGGAGTAAAGTGATGTTGTTATACGGCTAATTTTATTACAAGGTTTGTCCGTGCGTGAAAAATCCCTATTTTAGCTTACTTTTATCAACCAGCAAAAAAGGAAAAAATATTAATAATTGATTGAATAGATGGATTTACAAGATTCTATACCTTGCAGAAGCACTTGTAGAGCAGGTGCACAGGAATCGACACTGTTCTCCAAGTTTACATTTTGAGTAGGGAAACATTAAGCTGAAAACTTATCAATGTCCAAACCGTCAATTTATGCGCATATTACTAGTGAGGCATACTGTAAAAATAAGATGCAATCACTGTAAATATTTCAAATTATAATAATGTAAAACTTAAACAAGGAAAAGTACTTTTTTCTGGAATTAATTCTATTTTTCGTCAATTGGTTTACGCCTAAAAGCACAATTTCACAATTTTATTCTTTTAAAATTATCTAATAATACTGGATACCTACAATATTGACAAAATTAACTGGAATACTTTAAATTAACTTTGGCTAGCAAAAATTTATTACACGATATTACGAAATCAATTTAGAAACCCTCCTCGCTTTCCATCATTTGTGGTGGATAAATGAAATACGCAATAAGAAATTATGGGTATAGGTGTCAAATATCGGAAATGTAATTAGGTGCAACACCTGCTTGGATATTTTGTTGTTGTTTGGGATATGTTCGACAATTAGAGCAGTATTGAAGAAGTCCACACTAAATTTGTCAGTCTGATAATTTGTAATTGACTGGCGTAGCAAAATTGATATGATCTAACAATTAAAATAAGTACTTAAAGTTTCTAGAAGTGTCATGAACTAGCCCTACCACCTGGAAAGAAAGGCGATAAGCAGGAATGCCCTACAATAAATACTCACAATTTTAGTCAAGTTTCGATCCATTTTCGGTATTGCATTGAGAACGATAACAGCAAAAATAAAAATGATTTCGGAGCATTTAAAATTCTTTGGCAAAAATTACAACATAGCCGCATCCATCGGCGTGCTTTCCTACGTGTGGGATGGCGAATCCCTGTCTATGAAGCCAGGGTCTCCAAAATCCAAACGGAAGCAAAAGATTCTGTGCTATTTGCATTCATTTCTTACCATTATATTCGTCTTACAGGCTGCCTATTACGTTAGAGAAATGGGAGCCGATTTTGCAAAAGTTTCCCTTATAGCAAAACTCCGACTTTGTCTCGGGGCCATGACCCACGTTGGAACCAATTTTTGGGCACATATCTGCAGAAGAAAGGAAAAGGAAATTGCAGGATTTGTAAACGGCCTATTTCAGTTTGTATCCAGTTACGGAACCAAAAGTAGTAAGGAAGGAGCATCTCTACTCACCAGACTCAATGTCCTTATGGCTTATGTTTGCTATGTGACCGCTCTCAACTTTGGATTCATTTTTGTTCTCGGATTTCATGGTTTAAGGCCTTGTAAGCCTTCTTTAGCAGGATACTGGCTACTGATGGAGTGCTATAACCAGCATAATACAAATTCATCATTTATTTGGGGCATTTTGGGACTACTAGTGAAGATTCCAGTTTACTTCATCAACTACTGGATGTTCGCTTTTGGCTGCCATGCCCTTTCATTCGGGATGGGAAATATTCAGATCATGGGCTCAATGTCAATTCGGGACTTTCTTTATCGGTACTCCTATATAACTTTAAAATCACACTTAAAATATTTTTTTACTAAATTTTCTGCCAAACAGAATAAAAACCGAACGAGCTACGGGACTCATCGTTGGGATGTACAGGCACATCCAGGTGCTGACTAAACTTGGAAATGAAATCCAGCAGAAATCACTCATGACTGTGGTCATCGCAATCACCATCCTGGTGCAAATTGGCGGAGTGACCACAATGGTGCGGGTGCCGATGACCGTGGATAACTTGGTGCCATCGATGTTCTCTATACTACTTCTACTCAATGCAGTACTAGTCCACGGAGTCTTATTAGGTCATTTGATATTTACGTTAAACAACCTTAACAAGCCAATCTAATAACAAAGTCAAGCCAATGAAACCTTGCACATATTCATAAAATACCACACAATCATTTACATTTCAAAAATATGTTGCTTCTAAAGGTGGAATGGGAAAGGTGTACTCGGAGTCAAAGGAGGCTCGTCAGCAGCTCCTTTGCAATCTTAAAGAGAATTTGGTAATACCGTTTGGACGTAGTTCATCAACGAGAGTTGCCAGTAGGAAGTTTATGCGGAGGTTCGTACTGTCTTGTCCTGTCGTTAAGATACGATTCGGCTCCGTTAATTTTGTAGATAAAATGACACCACTGGTATGCATGCATTTTGCAAACGACTTGAGTGTTCAGGTACTTATTATTACTGGCGAGTAAAAGCTTGTTGTGCAAAGTTAATAAAAGAGCTACACGAAATATTGCTAGCGCTAGAATTTGTTTCTGTTAAATTTATTATTTCCAATCTTAAAACATTATTACTACTCCTTCCAGGAGTTCTAGTCAACTAAATTAAATAAATCAGATATAGTGTTGTATATATTTAGCCACGTCCATGTGTACTCTCTCAAAAGTTGAGAACCACGGAACGTGTTTTCATACGGAAATTTGTAAGACTTACCTAACTTTAAGCAATTATGGGAAATCGATCAGTTCATTTAGTATGACTGTAACGCAGTAACGCAGTGGAATTTTGTTGTTGACTGCCAGTATTTTCGGCGGATTTAAATTGAAGTAAAACGATAATGTTGGAGAGCACTGCAGTAAGAATCTACATAAAAGATAAATACTTTGAGACAGCTCTTTGTTGTTTATTGTATGTAGTTAAAAATTAAAAATCTCACATTACCCCAGGAATATTACTCCGGCTAACTCGGAAATATCTGCTTGCGTTTACTTGAAGAGGAACGGCTTTTATCATTTCCAGCAATTCTTCAAACTGGGTAGTAAAAAGAGAACAGCGTTATTCATTATTTCAATGTTTTAATGCGATCTACTGCTTGCAACTTTCAAAAAAACTTTGTTGGCATTTTACTTGAATCCTTTCAGCTTCCTCCACAATTTGACTTTTTGTTTGAGTCAACATTTTCCCCAAAAGTTTTTCATAGGTAGTCTCTAGCCCATTTCCAAAATTGCACATTGTCCAAATTCTTACAGTACCAATTGCGACCATCGACCAACTTGTCGACTCGCTCACAAATCCTTGAACATCCATTAGATCCGTGACGGCAAGCAGATAAATAATACTGAAACAGGAGATTATTTGAAATGGATACATCACCACAAAATAAATCCCAGAGAAATTTGAAAATGATGCATAAAGTTCCAAATATTTCTGGTATTTTTCTCTCATTTTGCCCCAGAATTGTGATTTTCTCTGGATTATCCGCAATTGCTGAAAAACTTTTTTTGTTTCTGTTGATGAAATTTGATCAAGCAACCTTTTATCAGCCCATTTGTCTGACATTCCCATCTCTTTTAAAAGAGTATCGTATTCGCCTTGTAACTGTTCTCTTGAATATTCGTCAATTATTTCGCAAATATCTTTCAGGCGATACCTCATCATTTTCATACAGTAGGATAACTGAGCAACCGGAAATACTGTTGCTGCTTCAGTTGCAAACAAAACTATTAGTGCTCCATTGATTACAAGCATTCTCGCCCAATCCTCTGATATCATTTCCCTGTACGGGTGATATTTTGGCTCGAGGAAGTCAAGTTGACGAAATACAAAGATGTCAATGGCACCAATGTATGGAAAAACAATGGCTGCCAAGATAAACGTTAAGTTAGACATCAGAAAGGGACAGAAGTGAAAACATTTTTTGAATTTGAAGCCTTTCAAATGATTTCTGTCGTAATCGTTCAGAGTATGGAGGAAAGTAAGAAATGAGCCTGTTTGAAATAGAGATACCGCCTGAAAAGCCACTCCAGTTACAAAAGTAGTGCCATATCCCATGATTGCTGTAGCCATATCAGTGTTGGAATTCATTGGACCATGAACCAGCTCAGAGAACAGTAGTTTTAGTGCAAACCGAATTAAAAGTGTCAAGATACTGGAACAAATTATTAAAAAAAGTTATACTACCTGTAATAAGTAATATTAAAGGAATGCGATTCAAAACATTTCAATTTAATTGCACTGTTACCTAAAAATAGTATGGCACGAGCAAGGAGTAAACTTCAAGTTGGAAGTTTTTGGGGATTCCCAAAGCCCTTCCACCGGAAACAGGCCCAGTATCTGGGAAAGTTTCAAGTAGATTCTAAATTGCATTATGGATTTTTTGTAAAATGCAGACAATATGTAAAAACTTCTTTTCCCTTACTGACTGTACAGTGCATATTTTTTGACATTTAATTATGTCCACTTCAAGGTATGTACCTACTTCAAGTTTAATTTACCTAAAAGTTCTTTTCATAATTATTGATTATTATTTTTAAAGAGAGCCTGGCTACATAATTAATATACTCTATTAATATTTATGATGAAAATTTGTTACAAAGCGAAAGCATTAGGCGAAAGCATGCCAAAAAATACAAAGCGAAAGCATGGCATAAAA
>JAHZND010005165.1:0-23238 GCA_027744115.1 Acrocyrtus sp. NNG-2020 | reverse complement strand
GTAGTGAGAGTTGGGGAGGGAGAAAAATGTGCTAAAGTTAAGTCAGTCCGTTACCTATGCATGGTAGCTTAAGGATTAGATGAAATATGGAAAAGGCTCTGGAAAAAAGCATTCGTAAAGAATACTTTACTCCTCTTATAGTAGGTGCACAGCTATCATCATCATAGCCCTCTTCCTTCCTCCTCTTTTCACTTTTTAAGCTCTTATTTATGGCAAGTCAATGTATGAATATAGATCAGCTGATAAAGTATAAGGAGAGGGTGGGTGAGTGAGGAGTGGGGAGAAGGGGAAAATCATAATGGCAAAAAAGGAGAAGTTGAGCAGCGAGTCTCTCGTCTACAAACAAGTAACTTTTTTTTTGTAAAAACCATTCACTTGTTCGTAACAGTCACATTTCTCTTATTTTTCACTCAGCGAAGAAAGCCAGAGACAGAGAAGAGAAAAAAAAGTTGAGCCGCTTCCTACACCAAACACCATCAACATCAGTTGTGGAAATAGTACAGCAAGTCACGCAGCATATGGAATTGAATGCATAATCATATAGATTTTCACCAAGTTTGTTTGGAAATCACCGTCAATTTCCATCCGACTTTTTTTTAGAATGAGGAGGGATCTCGAGGAAACGAGAAGAGTGACAGAATTATCGTTGTGTAACTGGCAGTACCGCTGCTGGCATTACAAAACAAAGTTGGATGTTGGATAAGTACAACCACCCCACCCTTATCCTCTTCTCCCCATAAAAAAATTGTAATTTAAAGAAAAAGTTATATTCCTGTATAAACTGCATTTATTTCTCGGTATAAAAATTATATTTTTTGGAAAATGACAGGCGGCTGCTCTCCTACTTAAATAAGCATTTGTATTATATGCATTATATAACACTGGCAGGTTTGTAATTGAAAACAAGAATCTTGCATCCGATAATATCCAGATTTAAAACTTAAAGTTATTTATAAACAATTTCTAGAAATCTTTTACCAAACCAATGTCAAAGCATTTAAAATTAGCATTCCGCATTCATACCCCATACCCCGTTACACTCTCATCGCACTACTACGCCGACATATAATTTGCTATAAAATTATTTGCTTATATTTATATAGGTGTAATTGTCCTTTAGTGTTTGGTTGGGCAGACTAAAGTAGGATCCTCCTATTACTGTGATTTCGAGATCCAGACTGCACTTTTGAAATAAACATATTTTTCTTCTTTAGTACCATTTTTGTCACTGGCCCATCACGTATTAACATTCACCAACAACGCAACGCTACCAAAACAGTACACTTTCCTTTTACCCATCTCTTATTCTCCCCTTACATTTTTTTCCGGTTTCGCTCAACAACCGGAAAGTTCTCAGTGGTGGCACACTGTGCACATGGTCTTTCTTGACAGGGGTGAAAATGTGCGAAGTATGCAAATGTCGTGAGACTCAAGACATTACAGCTGGAAAATAACATTCTATCTCAAGTAGCCATCTTAAACATTTCTCGCAGCATTAGAGTGAGACATCATGACAATGACGACTGGGACTAGGACTACTTCAAAGATTGTAAACCAGCTTAAAATGGTCTCGTATTGTGTAGTCGGCTACTGCAGATAGAATAGGAGATGCACTTTTCTCCCTCACTTTCTCCATTCACCACTATAAAAGAAAAGCGTAAAGATAGCGTATCTTATACACCCTCCTCTTATTTTTATATTGCGTATCCTACAAAAGAAAAAAAACTTTTTTATACGATTATACCCTAAATAACTCTGCAAAACTCCCTCATTCACACCATTCCTTATTTCCTTTTATGCATTGTGTAAGAAAGAGCTCTATTATCGCGATCGTATCATATGATAGCAGCTACTTATTCACTTGCATCCTACTCCCTCATTTATGAACACAATACAGCCACTTATAACATATCAACTTTAATATCTAATGGGCTCATAAACATATCTCAACTGGAATGCGCAAAGCGCTGTAAAACAAGGCATGAGTTTCTTCCGCTGTCAATTTAAAATAAATCCACTGAATGAAAATGGGTGGATGGACACTTGCAGAATATTGCTTTTCCAGATATAAAAATTGCTACTCATACACTTTTATTTCAAGTAGGCGGAAGATTTTTCCTTTAATTTTATTTTTGATTAATAAGTATTTATTATTCATGGCTGGAGAAACGGAAATATTTTTAGCATTTCATTTTTATTAGTAACTATATCCAAAAATGTTTCACTGGATTTACGATTTCTTCCGTTGCACCCAGTCATCAGTACCGTCATCATTTTGTGCATGTCTACTCCATTGTAGGAAAGACGAATGCTGATGTAAGAAGAATGGTGAAGAGAAGAAGTATAGGGATCGGTAAAAAAGGCAATAAAATGAAAGGAAAAAGTCATCTAAATAAATGGAGCGTGTAAGTAAAGAGCAAATGCAAATAATAATGCGGTGCAGTGCATTTCCAAGTTTCATCGCATCGGAAATGCAATGTAGTATAGCAGAGAAGAAAGGTTCCCGGTTCCCTACTTTGTGTTCTTTTTCTGGAGAGTGGGTGAGCATTTCATTCGCCAATAGGCACAGAGAAAGTTTAAAATGGAAGAAACATCGATAAAGGAAGGGACCGACTTCATGAAAATAAAAATTTCTCTGGATCTAGCTAGAGCTGAATCAAAGTGTTAATTGCTGTGTAGTCATTTTGGAGATTACACTTATGAAAATGGAGAAGACAAAGACTCAACCATACCTACATATTTCACAATTATTACTCCAAACTAGCAATTGCATCAAAGANACTCAACCATACCTACATATTTCACAATTATTACTCCAAACTAGCAATTGCATCAAAGACGAATTAGACTTCTTTTTTTTCTACCTTTTTTTTACAGTTACCTACTAATATTACTCAAATTATTAGCGACGTTTTAGCCATACATAGTTACTGCTTGAATTTTTATTTCGGATTTCAGTAACTATAAACTGCTTCAATTATAAACTTGTACTCCGTCCTGCTAAATTACATTTTTTTGAAATAATTGAAAGGATTTATACATATCTACCAATATAGAACTGTATCTTCCATTTCCATTAGAAAAAAATGTTTACAGTGACACTGCCTATTTGCTATACTATTCCGATTCCGGCCTCGAACCCTACAGCCTCACACATGTGGGGTAGTGGACTTTTTTAAACAGGAAAGGAAGTTAAAGACCTAAGTAGGTATATGCCATTCCTCTATACTAAATGGAAGCGCGCACATTTGCTACAAAAAAAGTGGACGTTGAGGGAAAGAATTGCATTAGATCTGATGATGCCACCATTCGTTTCCCGGAATGTCGGCTGCCTACTTTTTTTACTAGCTTGTTTCTCCTTCCCTTTCCACAACAGTTTTTTTTCTTCCAATCTGTTCTCCCTTTTTTTCTTTCCGTCTCACACTCACTTTATTTGTGTATTCCAGCTCTTTTTTCGTCTTTTGCCATTTTCGACTTTGTCATGCCAAATGGTCCGGTTCATATGTTCTCACTTTTTCAGCTAAAAATATATCCCTACATTTTTTATCCCATATTATGCAATTGAGTGTATAGTATAATGTCAGAATGGGACTGAGGCGAAGAAGATGACGCTCTATCTGGGATGACTCTCTCCTCTCTCCACTCCACTTTTTTTACTTTTCTCTCCCTTCCCAATTCACAAAACGGCCGACAAGCGGACAAAACTGGCAAGAAAGCGTGACTCAGTGGAAAAGTGGAAGAAGGAAAAAAAAGTGGCAACACAGAGACTCAAAATATTGCGCAACATCCTTTGTTGACTGGCCTAATATTTCCTACTTTCATTTTATCTAACTGGACACCATCATATAAAAACTGGTGGTCCATTGAGAGAGTACGAAAAAGAAAGGCGTAAGAAAAAACGGATTTTTTTTTCTGCCACCAACCGCCTCCACACTTTACGCTACATAACAGATGGAAGCCTCCAATTGCATGAACATTTAAGATGAATGTTTTTTTATCCTGGTGCATGTAAGCTCGGGCGATTTTTTCATCTATAAATGAGAACTATTCAATTTTTAACCAAGTTAAACGGCTCACGCTGCCAGAGCTAGTCGGACATACGCTATACTAGATGCATGTAACTTCCGAGGGCTTAGCAACAGCCCTAGTTTCCTACTTGTTAAAAAATCTCTTTTCATTTCTCCACAAAATTCTCACGCCGACCATGTGTCCCGTCTGGGGAAAAGGGCAAGCTGACTGGCCCTGGAGTAGCGCGTACCAAAAGGGGTGGAAGCAAAAGTAGGGAAACTGTCGTGGGCGAGACAAGGAAACGGAAGAAACGCAGAAATAAATTGGACATGAGCACACATAATGAAATTTGAAACTGATTCATTTTTCTTCGAAGACAAAAAAATACAGTCAAGTTTCGTCCAGTATAATTCAATTGTCTGTGTATAAAAAGGAATCACATTAAACCACTATTCCAGACTCATTTCCGTACAATTTCCTGTCACATAATTTTTTTCGAAAAATCCAACACCTCAACCGCGCATTTCTTCGATTTCTGTGTAAATTCAATAGGATTATTTTTGTTGGAGGAGAGTACGGAAAAGGGAAAATAAAGAGGTCATTTTTCTTCTCGTCGTAGTCAAAATGACACGCACTATCATACAAAAGACGCAAGACGCTACCTCAAAAATCCAGTAGAGAATAGTCCGCAGTTGAAGCTTTCAGCGGAAGTTACGCTATGAATAAGATATGATCCGCGTGAGAACCACCATTCCAGAAATTCCACGTTTCTCCGTTCAAAAGTTCCTTTGAGGAAGTGTCCCATGTCCCATGATATTAGGGACATGTCTTTGAGCCAAACTAGTCCAGCCGTTCTACTAACCCGGGCAACTTCCACGGTTTATTAGTTATAAGTACTTTGCCGTCTTATAAATATCCACATTTAATATCTGATCACAATAATAGCATCAAGCATACATTATTATGTGAACAAATTTTCTTTCTTTTTTCAATACTTGGCCCAAATTCCGAAAAGCACTTCTTTCGTTCTATTTCTCTGTCAGTTGCCCTTTTCTTCATGAAAGAAAATATTGTTTTTACTCGGAATTCACTCTGAAGTGATTTAGCCCTTGCAGCGTATAGATTTCTGTACTGTAGTTTCCTTTGCATGAAATTCAAAACTTGGAGAAGGAATGCACGAAGGCAGAATCTCATCACAACGGGCTGAAACTGGAGCGAGAATTCTATATATCCCATGCATGGCGGCTGTTTCGTCTGAGAAGGTGTAAATGACGAGGGAAAGGGGTTGAGGGAGAGAAATGGACAAATAGCAATGCAATGCCAACGCCAAGAGAGTAGATTTTTTAGCAGCTCTATTCCATTTAGGTACTTTAGATTTTTGATGCAGGATCACATTAACAGATTTTCTTTACGTTCGATTTAATTTTTTTTCTTAGGGAATCTTAAATTACAAAATGATTGCGCTCGCTTTCACATTTCACTTTTCTTGTTCACTTTTTTAAAGGGGAAGCTAATGTTTCACATAATGAAAAGTTCCCCAAAGAGGGAAACAGCTGAAAAAGCTCTGAATACTGAAGTAGACTGATTTCTTGCAGCATCCTGCGAATAAAAAATGTGTGGATTGACTTCACCCGACTTTTTCCTCTTTTGTTTTTCTCGTTGATGAATTCAAGGTTTTCTTTCCCTTTTTGTGTTTTGTTTAAAAAATAGTGCTCATTTTTTCTAGACTGCAAGGGCAAAAAAATTATAAAGAAAAAAGTACGAATCGATTACCTTTATTCATTGCAACTCGTGGTACAGAATTTTAATCCCATTTTTCTTCACCATTTTACGTCGAAAAGGCGAGAAATTTCATAAAATTGTCAGATGGAATAGACAAAAAAAACTTTTAATGAAAAGCCATAGCACGCCGACCACCATCACCAAAAAAGGTAGGCATTTTTTTCCAATGCCATTTTAGCTACAATTTCGAGCTTTCCGCTCACCCCTATCCCCAGCTTTCTCTCTTTTTTTCCTTTTTTTCTCACTTAAAGTTGTGGAGAGGGTGCCAAAGCCAAAAAAGCACAAAATATTAAACGTGCCTGAAATCATAATTTGACAAAAAAAATTTCATGACTTCTGCTGTCCTCTCTGGAAAAGTGAAGCGATAAATATTTTTTTTCTTCTTCTCTGCCTAAGCCATAACTGATATATGCCTAAAAAATTTGTTATTTATTTTAGCTTATCTGTGTGCGCGACAAAAAGAAAAATGCAGCTTAACTACTTTTACTCTTTTCTCCAAGAAAATTTGTTCCGCTCATGTTGCAACTTCCAAAAAATCCAAAGAGAGCTGTTGGCTTTCTATTCTCTCCCATGTTATATATTGCACGACATATTTTTTAAATAAAAAAACATTATCGCCATTACTGCATCAGAGTAGGAGAGAGCATTTTTCTTTTCTCGAAGAAAAAGACATAAAGATGAAATAACTCGTTGGACACTTTCCAATAAAACAAACATATTTATTTATCATACGTAGGTGATATTTTTAAAACAAATAAGGAGGACATGAAACGGTCCAACTTGTCCTTTTTTCCTCCCTATTTTTTTGAAAAATGGTACAGTTTTACTACCATATCTTGCAAGAAAAAAAATGTTTTTCTGAGGAGTGTGACTGGAAGCTACGGCACAACCTAAGTTAACTGTCAATTGAAGGGTCCAACGGGCTAACCAGTTTTTTGTATAAGTGCTCTCAACGTAAGAAGTCAAGTGGAGGGGAGAATATTTTTTTTCGGGAGAAAAGAGAAAAAAAAGGTTTCCCTATAGGACTTTTTCTCACACGTAGGCATACACAGTGGAGAGATCACCGCAGCGGAAAATACATAAAATCTGATAAGAGGTCCGATCATTCAGTCAGACAGGTTTGAGTAATGGCTCGGGCCTGACCACACACACATGGGTTCCTTATATAAAAGTGAGGGATATATTTGGAGGAGTGCCTCTATACAAATAAAATCGTAGCTAGGCACATACTTTTGTGTATGAGTTGAGTTGAGTGCGACTTCCAAAAATATATTAAGGGAACATTTGGCATTTTCCCGTGTCATGTCTATTTCTCACATTTACGCAGATTTCTCTCTTTTTTCCATCCTCTCCTCTTCATCTCTCTCCGAAATGTATCCAATTCATATGTAATATAATAAGAAAAAGATATATTTTTTTTCTTTTGGAGAGCAAACTGCTAACATCTGGATTTAGAGGGAATGATCGAAAAGAAAAAAAGCGATTTTGCGTCATTTTTATTATTACTTTCCCTCTCTCTCTGTCTCTGTCCTACCAATTTTCTTATATCAACAAACACAGAAGAGACTTTATGCAGTGGATCCCTATGAAAATTACATGACTCCTGGAATTACGGCTTATTCACTTTTGCTTTATGTCCGCTATTGAATGAGTGATGACCACTATAAACTGATATAGGTGTGGAATGGATGTACCCGTTTTACTTCCTCTATCCACTGCTCACTCCCACACTCCCACAAAAAAAACTTTCATTATTTAAATGCACGATTTGTGTACGAAATTCTTTATATTTCTGGTGGTGAGCAGGTGCGATAGCGTTTATCATGCAGCCAAATTAAATGAGCTGAGAAAATTAAAGTGAGGAGCAATCTGAAAATAATCACCAGAGAAAAAGCAAGCGGATATAGGAGCGGACGCATTATTTCCCCATTTATTGTTTTCAATTTATATCGGTGCACAAGGGTAGTAGTGCTGCTCTGTATTCTCCTTGTAAAAAAATATCGTGATTACCAGACTACGATCGTCATCGCCCATCTTTCACTATCATCATTTCAAATAATGGATTTTCTTGTAAAGGCGAGAGAGAGAGAAAGGAGATCGTGACTGGTGTCGTACATGACTCAATTTTATGCCTTTTCTATAGGGAAAAAAGATAAATGCTTGGAATAATGCATGTGAAAGTGAAAATGTACGTAAATAGTGTAGCTACCCGTACGGAAGGAAACTACCGATTTTCCATTCAAGTTATGTTTACATTTTATCTCATCTCTACGAAAGCATTAAAACCAAAGAAAGCCAAACAAAAAATCTGATTGTTTCTCCATCAGGGACGGAATGTCTGTCGACTACTACTTGCTTAAGTAGATATCTAATAGGGATAAGCGATCTTACCCCATAGAGTAGACAGTGTGCAGGTATATAAAGAAAAAAAATACTAACTTTTGCATTTCTGGAGCACTGTACTGCAGCAGCATCAGTTTGTGCTACATTTTTACTATACGGAAATGGGGTGCTTGCTATTCCGCTCTAAAGAAAAGAAGCCGAAAAAAAGAAGGGAAGAAGAAGATATTTCCCTCCATATTCTCTTTTTTTCTTTCGGCCTAAACAGCGTTGATCAGATAAGTGAAGAAGAATCCACTTCTTCCCTTTTTTTTCTCTCCCTTTCTCTCCCGCTCATCCTCCTTTACTTCACAACTACATACTTGATTTCTTAAGTGTGATGAATAAAAAAAGAAATTGGACTTGATCCTATTTCTCCAAGTACTTTTTATTCCCTCTCGCAACTGGTCGTATAAAAAAATGTGACTTGGTGGAAGGTAGCGGTGCGTGCTGCTTCCGAACAACCGGATATGCGTTTTTTGTACATGAGAAATAGAACTACTGACTCTCTTCTCTCCTTGTTAGCTTGCAAAGTACTTGAAATCGTTAGAAAATCCCTCAAAATTAGTTTATGGGATGGAGCAACAGAGAAAAGTCTTTCTGGTATCAATGAAAAAAATCTTTCCTATTCTGTGAATTTTGAAGTTATACAGGAAATGGAAGAAAAGAAAATTTCTTGGAGGTTTTCCTCGAAAAATGTTCATATTAATATCAATAGCCTAACAGTGAACTGCGAAACGAGACCAAATTATTAATAAGTAGGTTCAACGTTCAATAAAATTTAAATTGATCCTTTTCTCCGACAAATATACGCACTAGAATCCAAAATAAAATTTACTTTTCTTTGGTGCACTGATTGTAGTGTATTTTTGCGAATCCGAGATTTCTTTTTACTTCAAGTACCTGCTCAATATAAATATAAGTTCTTCATATTTGTTTATGTATGGATACGAAAATAAGAAGCCATACGCACACATTTCACTATTTCACAGCTCCATTTTTTACCCAATCTCTGCAGGGAATTTGAATAAAAAGAGGAGAGAGCAAGAATCTTGTAATAAATCCATCAAGGAGCAAACTAAGACACATGTTTCGTCTTCTTATCCGCTTTCTTAATATATCAATCGCGTACACAATAACATTTTACAATTTAGGATGGAGTATGGAACCTTCCGCATTTTGTACGTATGGCCATAGGTTCAAGTCCTGTAATAAGCAGGGACCGTGGTTATACGGAGAATGAACTGCCTCCAAAGTTACTTATCAATATACCTAGCACCTAGGTACGGTCGCAGTCTAGGGAAAATATATTTTCTTAAAAAATAAAAACATTTATGAATGGAAACAGACGAAAAAATAACATTTTCATTACACTCCTTCCTTCCTGATACTGAGCAAAAACCGTTACAGATATCTCCACCAGTTTTGCAATTCACGCCGTGTCATTCAAGGACCAAGCGTGTCAGCTGAAATAGCTAAAACAACTGAAATGGGAATGCATTTTGTAGTGGAGGGAATATAACTGTGCATTTTGCAATGATAGTTTTAAATTGTACTGCATAATATCAGTAGGTATGTATTCCATTTCCATATTTTAACAATCAATCAATCCTCCGGAAATCTGTAAGATCTATAAATTATTCAAAAGGTTTTTTTTGCTACATTTGCGACGGCTGGAAAATAGTCGAATATTACCAAAATAAGAAAAGCCGAGGAGACAATAGCGGAGACAAGTCGTGGTAGGCTTTTCACCCTGAAAAAGACGCGAGTTTTGTGTAAAATGGAGAAAATTTACATGGTAAGGAATAATCATTTGCTTTCTCTTTCCGCTTTGCTAAGTGTGCGCTCCTAAAAGCGGAAACATTTCTGAGTGTTTATAATTTACTTGGACTGTTTATGCTTATTAGCCCTTTTCTTTACACTTTCCAGTTATTTCCCTTTTGTTTGCCAAAAGAATTTACCCAGACTGGGAAAAACTTTTTTTTAAAGAAAGAAGGGTACAGTGAACTCAGCACACAGCGGGCAAAAAAATCTGTTCTGGAATTTTCAAATTTTCGCCATTTTCAGTCATTTCATTTTGCTTTTGACGAACGGCAAGTTTCATTCTATACACAAAGAAGTTATACATAAATTAATGAATAATAATGCGTAGCGTAGTAAAGTCGAGAGCGTGGAACAAAGTAAATCAGAGCAAGAACAAGAACAAATAATGAATTCATATTTTAAAAAATATATTATTTATTTGTAGTGGGAGGAGTCAGTTCTTGAAGATCAAGGCGCAGCTGTTCTTATTACCTCATTCCAAAAAATAGCTCTTTGTCTTTGTTCCTTTTTGTCCAACTCATAAATACTCACAAAATTTCCATCTTGGATCTCTTTTCCAGCTATTGACCTAGGACTACACACCAAGACCCATTTCTACACTATTCTTGTTGTCTTGAAACTTTTCATCAGACTAAATCCAGAAAATTATTGGTACAGTGTAAAAAATTTTCAATGAAGTTGTCGGCTAATTAACAAGGAGCTGAGCTCTCATCTACGACGCTTGAAATTAAGCCGACTTCACTGGGCTAAAATTACATTTCTTCCTTAAATAAACAGTGGAAGATTCCCATTCATCCATCAGCCCATCATTTTATAGCTAGGAAAAGTGCATTGTCATTGTCATCCAAAAACTATTATGTTTCCTCATCCCCACAGTCTACATTGTTTTCTTTCCCCTTCTTTCCCTGGAATGCATCAACATGTACAAAAAATCTGTTGATCAGATTAGGAACGGGGACAGTGACACAAAAAAATAAACAGAGTGGGATGAGTAAGCGGCACACGACAGAGGACAAGCAAAGTGAAACGTATCTCCTCCAATTTAACACAATGCTTGAGCGGGATGAATCCCCTCTCCACAATTTCTACTTTCTACTTGAGTAAACTGCATCTCCCATCACATCTCATTCGTCTTTTGTGACTCCTCCATTCAACCAGGCAGCGAGGCAGCTATCCAGCTTAGAAGATAAATATCAGTAGATTATTCTTTCCGATTTTAAATTGAAATCAATGATCCTTATTCCTTATGGTGATTATTTTTTTTCTTTTCCTGCCTTTTCCTCCAACTTTCCATAAATCCTGCCATTTTTACGCAAGAGAGAGAGAAAGACCAACAAACTTTCTTTTCGTAAAAAAAATGTTGAATGAGACATCGCTTTATTTTCCACATTTTTTTTCCACATTTGTACTCACCCTATGAATGAGTAAGGAGGGGTGGGAAGTAAGTCTCCTACTCACTGTTGGAGAGAAGAAAGCCATATTTTCTTTTTTTCTGAAAGAAAGAATGTCAATCAGATCTTATTCTCATGCCGTGAGCCGCGGTTGCATAACATTTTACGAAAAGGAAGGATACGTATCCTTTTCCCTATAAAAAATGGTTACACGCATTACGCTAGTTTTCCGCTTTTCAAGCTTTGTGGAATGAAATACTTCCCGCATACTCTTACACTGTTTATTTTACGAAAGAAAGGTTCTGGTTTGATAAACACAAAAACACATCCTCATAGACGGAATATTTTTTTGGGTGACGGAGGTGGTGTGTAAGCTACCCACTATATTTTTTTCCTCCCTTCAAGGTCCCACGGAAGATATAAACAAGCCAAATACACAGTCAGGAGGACACACTGAAACAGTCCCAAAAAGGAGGACGGTTTGAGCGGAAAAAGGAGTAGAGCAGCGAGATTTAAAGCTTTTTTTTCTCTGAACATGTCCGCATCGGTGTTCCTACAAATTCAGCAGGCGATAGCGGGCGTATGTTTTCTGTTGCTCATGTTGATTTTTTTTTTCTAGTGATGACGACTTTCTTTTTTCTCATATGTGCCCCTCCAATACATTTCGGATTGAGGAGGATGGGACATATCAGGAAAAAAATAGAAAGGTATGGAGCGGATATCGGTGTAACCTAAGTACGGCTTCAATTGCAAAAGGAGCCCAGTTTTTACCAGAAAAAAAGTCAAATGTATTGTGTACTGCTCCTCTTCCTCACTTCCTTTTCTCCCTCCATTACTTGTCCCGTTTTTCTGCTTGGCCATCACTTTTCCTGGAATTCCCCGATGTGTCGTTTCTCCAAGATGTTTACATTTTCAATTCCGTCTCTCTCTTCCCTTTTTTTCACTTCACCCTCTCTTTCTCCGTCCTACAACCAATTTCTATTTTTTTGCAGGTCTTGCTCCCTTCTTGGTGCAATACACTTCTCAGTACATTTGCTGATTTTCAAGAAAATACCCATTTAAATAGTACTGACAGTGTTGCTTTCAATTCCATCCTTTAATGTTGACTGACTCACTGAACAAGAAGACAATCATTTTTATCATGATTGGATGTACACTCCTAAAAAAATAGTCAGTTTGTGTAAAGTAGCTCTTCCTCTTCCTTACTCCGTTTTTTTACTGTCTCTTCCATTCTCCTCGTCCTCACTCATTCTTTTTTTTTTCTTCAATGTCAGACAAGGCTGGACTGCTGGAATGTGAAAACGAGAAAAAAACTGCAACTTCAATCTTATTGACAAAAAGTCGCGTCGTATAGAAATCACTTAATCCTCCTCCTAAATATAGCAGCACTTGTTTGTACTTTGATTCTATAAGAAAATGATTCAATGCCAAGAGCGAAGAGCATCAACAAAAATGGAAATAGGAGAAATGGCCGTCCTTCCCCACCACCATATCATTTTCCAAGGCTTCATGTACTTTTCGCAATTCACTCTTTTCTCGCAACTCCCACACTCTCTTTTAAAGGAAATCACATCCGAAATGGAATGGAGACCACAGCGGCATCAAAAGAAGAAAAAAAAAGTGCGTAATGTATTTTGAGGAATCACTGATGTCGGGGAACAAACTTGAAGTGTGGCAGTTTCTTTACGTATCATTATCATTACTCTTTTTCCCGCTTTTTTTTTTCTTCCCAAACGATATCCTTATTTCAGGCTATTTCTGGTGAGCACTAAGACAGGCGTTGACTAAGTGGCTAAGTTTTATTTTTCTCCATCCCTCCCGGTTTGGAGCGACAAAGACCTTCTAAAAGAGCCAACTGGGTAAAGTAGATAATTCAAGGATTATGCAACCTCATTTTCCCTTATTGCATTTTATATACATTTCTCCTCCACTCCCTTAATGCTATCCTTTTAGAGATGATCAGAGTAAAATAAATGGGGCTATATATGTAGTGTGTGGAGCGTCTAGTGCCGCCGTAGAGATTGTAATGTAAGCTCGTTACTTTCGACTTCAGCTCGTGTGTCTCTCTTTTTTCCATGTCATAATACCGAAAAAACTACCTTATTACTATTCCTGGCACTTTTCATCCATCCATAATTTGCATTTGCATTTCCTTTTGTTCGCCAAAAAAATATGGGGAAAAAGTGGCTGAGAAAGAGAATTGTATTTCTCTCCAGCAAAAAAAGACGAATTTTTTTGCTGATCTAGTCCTACTACAGATTTTTTTACAGGGGAGTTGGAGTACATTGAAAAGTGGCGCACAAAACTCTTTTCCACCACTCTCATATCCCAGGCGTTGCATAATATCACTTGTCTTAATAAAATACCGGATCATGTGCTCCACTTCTCCATTTTAAACTGTGCAATTAGCAGGCACACCCTTGAATAAAAAAAATGTAGATTTTGTAGCGTTTCACCATTCATAGCAGACTACTGCACAGACAGCACCCCACATTTTTGGAGGGTCGTACTTTGTAGATGTAGCGAACCGTTAAATAGTCTCTTATTAAAACATTTTCAGCTGAAATGAGTTGTTTTTGTATGACTCGGTGGGTAATGCACACTCCCATACCTCACTCTCACTCTGATTCGAATTCTCCATCTAATCAAGTGTTATGTGTGTATAGAGAAGGGGATCAAGAGTTTTGAGTGGAATGGAGTTGGAGTAATAGGCGGCATAAAAAGCAAACAGCAAAAGATTATATCGCCATCATCATCCTCATCATGAGGAAAACTGATGCGGCTTTGAGTTGAGTTGAGTTGAAGTGAGAGCCAGATACTGCATCTTTTTTTAGATACACACTTGCATTTTCTCCCGTCATCAATCCCTTTTTGTGTGTGTGTGTGGAGGGAAGCCAGAATGAAAGAGAGTGAAATGGAGTAAAGTGAAAACTGAATGATTTTTCAAGGGTAGTAAAGTAAACTGGGGAAAGAGCTTCAAGGTGGCTTCTTTCTTTCTCTCGTCGTCAGTATTTGTCTCGCGTAGTCAATTCTTGCCTACCTAAGCGTTTATTGTTTTTTCCCGTTTCTTAATAAAAAATTCCTATATACGCAGAGAAAGGTAGTAGGGTAGTCTGTTATAAGAAGAGGAATGCAAAAAGTGAAAATTTTGTAAACAAAACCAGTAGCCATTTCCCTCCGCTTACTATCCACTCCTTATTTCTCCCTCTCTTTATAACTCCTACACCAATTCTAGAGTAATAAACAGTTTCGTTTGAAAATCCAGCGGAACGTCTTTTTTTTCCAAAGCGGAGTTTTTGAGGGAAAGCGAGAGAAGACAAGAGAAAAAAAAGGTGTACAAGCATCACACACATTCGCACATATCTCTCCAGATTCTCCAGACACACAGGGCACAACTCGCAACAGTAATATATCTCTGTCTTGTTTTGTTGTGTAGATTGGCAACAGGGAAAAAAAAGAAGATGCATCCTCCACCACTTTCTTTCCTCCTATTTTTTCCTCTTCTTACAACAATCCAGCAATCTGTTTATTTTTATGCTTATCATATAGCTCAGATAAACTTTTTCGTAAAGCACTGTACTGGATACAGAAAAAAAAGATTTTTTTATAGAGAAAACATGCGATTTTTAGACTATATAAATATAAAAAGCACCATTCCGTATTATGCTAAATAGTTCTCTTTTTTGCCTTATTGCTCCACTTGCTTTTGCTGTGGTGGTTGTAGTGATGTTGCCATTCACTGGAGGAGAAGAAAACTTTTACTCAATTTCTCTCCCTCTCTTCTCTTTCCCTCTCTTATAAAGACAGTTGCAAGATTTTTTTTCTCTCGTAAGCAATCAGACATAGAAAAAAAAATCCAGAAAAGTGTAAGTCTGGAAAACAAGACACATTTTTTCCTTGAGATATTGTCACATGAAACATGCATTCCTACAGGAAAAAAAAGTTATGCGAATGCTTTCTTTTTTACATATGAATATATTATAATCTAGAATCTTCTTCAATTTATCTTAAGCACGATTTTCCTTATGGTGAATGAAGAAGGAACGCAACAAAAGAGAAAAAAAATTATATATATCTGTATGTGCGAGTGAAAAATACCATCACACACGGTATTTCTCGTTTTGGAATGCATCCCGCTCTTTTAGCATATTTTATGCTGTATAGTTTATCATGTTTGTTCTTTTTTATCGTAAAAGAAGTGCCTCAGGTAAAGGGGAAGAAGTAGTAAGGACAAGGGACATTGAACTTGATTAAAAAGGATGAAAATTGTCTCCCTCTTTTCTCTGTCTCTCTCTTTTTTAGTCAGCTCACTCCAGTTTAAAAATAAAAAAAATTCTGATAGTGAGAAAGTGGAAAAAGAAGAAGGTAAAAATAAGGTAGGTGGAATACCTATATGCAATTTTATATAGGACCTTATGTAGGTATTTAGTCTTTTCTTATATAGAGATACCTATGGGGCTGACAGTTCACTTCGTATTTCCCATTTACAGTCTGTCTCCAGTCCCCTCCAGTTTCCTCCGGTTTTTTATGAGCAGTACGAGAAATGTAGGAGACGACGGGATTTTCTCCACTATATTATCTATTTTGAAACGTCAGCTGTCTTGCAATTGTTCCTCATCTTCTTGACAGCCTATATTGTAATAGTGCACTTAAGAGACTAACGAATACACTCACCAGAATTAACTGTTTTATGTCGGATGGATTTCTACTTCCCTTTTCCAAGACAGACAAGATCAGAAATTTTCTAAGGTTGGTAAGTTGCTACCATTGAAAATAGGAGACGGTGTGTGCATGTGGTATGCTTTATGCTCCTTCCAGACTTCCAGAACAGCTTCTCTATTTTCCAGTTAAAATTTTGAGCAAGTCGGAGAGATATGTATGCATAACAAATATCCTAGCAATGTTCTCTCCTGTTCCTGCGAAACCTGTCAAAAACTTTGGAAGTTTTGGGTGGAAAACTGGAGCTGATACACTATTTCCATCTGTTACGGATAGAAAAGTAAAAGCTTGATATCGTTTTGTTTGGTATTGCAGCCTATTTTTACGTACTTTACTCGGAGGAAGCAGTTGAAATGGAATTCAATGGTAAAGGAGAAGAAAAACGTGAAAAGTGGCGGCGGCTCACACTTTTGACTAATGTTCAGAGTAAAAAGAAGGAAAACAAGTATAAACAAAACAGAAAACAAAACAGAATATTAAAGGTAATCCCTCTAATAAGTTATTCTAGATGAAGGGAGGATTTTCACGCAGATGGTGATGGGGATGGTAGTGGTGGTGGTACAATCCCTCTGTACTGCTTTTGGTTACAGCAGGTGAACCTATTTCCCCCCGAAACTGGAAGGCTCCAGTTCCACTATTGTTAAACTTTCAAAGGGGGAGGCTGGATCTATTCAAAAAAAAATATTTTTGCATTTTAGTTTTCAACCCAAAAAGTTTCTGCTGTGGAAGTGGAGTCCTTTGAAAAGAAGCACATTTTGCCAGAGCAAGCAGAAAAACAGCTGCATCTGGATATCCGGTCTATATTTTAGAGAAGTGGCTCCCCATTCAAAAATATATGTACCTATGTGCTTTCCTTAACTGGATAGTTTTTCAGCTGCTGGGCATGTTCATTGATAAAATCCGTGGTAAAGTCACTTTTTTGTAGTGCTTGCACAAGTTCAGGATTTTGAAGGTGCATTCACTTCCACAGTCTGCCAAAACCACACGCACTTACTCAAGAGTGGTGCTACTTTCTGGGAGCTTTGTGCAAAAGGTTCTGATCAAATTAATAAATTTTGAAGTTTAGGACTCCATAAACCGGTTATTTATTGTGCCATAACTGTGTCAGAATTTATCAACTGCGCTCTTCTGAGGAGAACTATATGGCGGCTTTGGCTGTAACTCATATAGTGGTCGGGAGGTGTAACAGAAACAAGCCGAGAATATCGTACGCATCTCTATATTTTATTTTCCGTGCTTTCCCCCATATTTACTTATGAGATATTAGAAAACCCCCGAAAAAACTTTTTTTTATATCTTAATGGACACATGCTTTCCCTACTACTAGCCGGAGCCACTGGACTTTTTTTATGGTAATAATAATAGTTCTTAATTTTCCCCTTAAATAACCCGAGTCAAGTGTCACATGCATTTATGGTACTTTTATGTCTTGTATTGCCCATTTTAGGTCTCTTTTTTTCGCCCTTCGATCCCCCAACATCTGGCAGAAGAAATTTTTTAAGAGCTCACTATTAGTGTTGGAATTTAGGGAGTGGATGCGATGCAGTGCGCAAAAAAATATAAAGGGAGTAGAGAAGAGGCCATTTCAGGCAGATAATTTTTTTTGCGACAGAAGTTCCAAGTCCCTTTTTTTCCACGCACTTTTCGACTTTTCCTTCCCTAAAATTTCACTTTTTGGAAATGTATTGATGCATAAGTACCTTGTAAGTGCCGTGTACTTTCTGGGACTGTAGAGCATCTTCAAAGATGAACTTTTGAGTTTTCTCTAAGTGGCTAAGTTATCTTGTGAAAATCCCACTTACGATTTGTATAGCTCTACGTGAACCATAAGGATCCAGGCGGGATCTCACGATCAGTGGAAATAAAGTCACTTGTCATTTGCTATACTACTGGTAAAGCATAGCTGTATGTTGTAGTAGGTACCTTTTTCATGGGTACGTTTTTGCGGTGCATTTTAATGCTGCTGTGTAAATGTGGGACAAAAAATATCTAGTTGAAAATAAAAAGTAAAAAAAACTATTTTAAACTTTCAATGAGAGCAGTCGAGTCCTTTAAAGGAATAAACCGTCAAAAAGTTCCTTCCTTTTACTCTTGTCAAGCTTTCCCGCTTTTTCCACAAACCCGCTTTTATCGTATACGCCGAAAATATATGAGTTTATGAAATTTTCGCAGTTTTTCTAAAGCTATCCTACAAAAAAATTAGTAAAGCGTTTAGCCCAGTTGCTTAATTTTAATTATTTTTACTTGAGTAGCTGCTAATGGCCCGTTAAATTATTAAACTGCAGTAGTTTTTGTAGTATTTCCTCCAACTTTTAATCCGAATTTGTTTTCAGTTGTTTAAAGAAAATTCGTCAACATTTCAAAAAAAGTAAGAGAAAGTTGAGCATGGTGTGTGGTATAAATAACAAAATATAAATGTGGACTAGAAAGAAGACTAAAAGCACGAAAACCAGTTATAATGATAGTTGCAGTGTTCACTAACTGAAATTTAGCTCGGAGGCAAGAACGTCAACAGCGAGCCCAACTTTTTTTTCTCTCCTCGTCCATAACATCATCATCGTCGTCATCCACACGAGAATCGCATACACAAAAAAATCATAGTATAATATAAAATAACAAAAATGAATTGCTTCGTTATCCTTATAACTCTCCTTTTCTCCTTTTCTGGAGAGAAGGGAACACAGGAAAAAAAAGTTTTTTTAGTCTGTTGAAAAGGGAAAGCAAAAAAGAGCATCATCTCCAGAATGATGATGCCAGTTTTCAGCAACAGTGAAAGAGCAGAATACACAGCCAAGTAGCACAGAATAAAATACACGGAGCAAAATAAACCGAGCAACAACTCGTGACAAGGCATCAACAACTTTCACTCCTGATTAAGTTATCTTCTCTCTCTCCGTTTTTCCCTTTTTCACCTTCTCCAGCTATCCAGCTCCAGCTCACAACAATAAAAAATTGTACGCTCACTTCCATATCATTCCAGACACATACCACTTTTACCTATCGGCAATTTCCTTCATTAAAGCTAAACTCTGTTAAATACTTGCTCACTCATTCGACCACCGGCCGACCTCAAAAACTCTCGGTGATGATGACGACCAACGTTGTACAGAGATAAAGATCGCCCTTGTTTTCCACCATCATCTTTACACTCCTACGTCCTACCCACTCCATTCCACAATCTTCTCCCCTTCATCCTACACAAAATATGGGAAACAGCTACTTCTACACTACCTCTTTGAGCGCTATATTTATTAATATGAATGATTTAATAATAACATGGCATTTCCCTTTTATTGTTCATCAGCATCAGCACACAAAAACAAGAGAGACATAAAATTCTCCTTTTAGCCTGTACACTTCCTGTGTGCGGCTTGCTAAGGATTTTGTACTAACAAATTCATTGGAGTCTCCCATAGAATACAAAAGTGGTGTAATAAAATACAAGCGGTAAATGTCCATTTATTGCCTGAGGAACTTTGATTGGTTTCGCTTTCAGCTACATACAAAAAAATATATATATTCTGGGTGGAAATGTAGGAAGGTGTGGTACAAAAGTACTGATATGACCTATCTCGGTTAGTGCATCAATGCCCGTTCCAGAAATATATATATTTTTTATGTTCATTTCATATGATTTCATGCATTCTCTTCTGGTTTCTGAGCATTTTGCGGCATGAGCTGGGCCATGTCAGCCATACCCTGAAAACAAGGAAGAGTGAAATGTACACCGCAGTAGGAGAAAAAAAAGGGATGTTGCTGGGCTTGGGCTATATGCCCCTGCTTCACTTGATTTTCTGTGTGTGTCGAGTTTGCCAACTCAATCGTTAATTTTATAAGCTTGAACATTTATTAACTGAGATGAAACAAGGGAGAAATAAAGAGCGTGCAAAGATGAAGAGTAATAATAATACAGTGTAATATGACAGTAATGTTCGTGTAGGTACATAATAAGCCTGGGCGCGCTTCCCTCCGTATTAAATTTTTTTTTGGGAAGGTGGAAAGAAAAAAACGGGAGGACTGGAAACTGGAATTGTACGAGGAGAAAAAGGAAGCTAGCAGGTCCAAGAAATATATTTTTTTTACTTTGGGAGGAAATGGATGGCTACCGCACACATAGAACCACATTTTTGGCCTGACCAAGGGTTTATATTGGCATTTGCGAGGTGAAAGCAAGGGATCTAGATGATGCATGGCTACAAGGCACATGGACTTTTTTTCCTTTTTCACTTCTACTTTGTACACGTCCTCGTGCTCATATCCTCCCCGAAAAAAAGAAAATTTTACGGGGCGAGATGCAGCTAAAAAAAGTTGGATCTGGGAGAAGAGCCACGATGATGGGAATGAAGGGAGAGAAAAGGAAAAGGAGAGGAAATGATGAGCTTCTCTTCGTCAGAAATATTACGTTTTTCTTTCTCCCTCTCGTTTCTCTCCATTTCTCTGTTCATTTCTCATATTTGTTCTTAAGTTCTTTTGTAACTTTCTAAAAAAATGGAGTTTAGATGAGAATGTCGTTTGTAGGGTGGAGAGGAAAAGAGCTGAGCGGCTTCGCTTTAAAAATAGTAGATGGAATGCTGCATAGTGCATACTCGGAAAAAGTTAGAATGCGAGGAAGAGGTATGACACTTCCTCTTTCATTCTTGCACACCCGATTTGCTTTCTTTTTTATGGTTTGTTAATGAAATTTACTATTTGAATATCCAACAATGTGAATTTGCAGGAAATGTAGCACCGTTTTACTTACTCGTTGCGCACCACTTCTTCCGACATATGCAGTAAAACGAGTTCAATAGAAATTATTGCTTTTGCTACTTTAAATGGCTACTTGCCACTACTTACAAGAATTTTACTGGATTTCATATGCAAAATCGTAACCTACCCTATAATTGATTTTAAAACGATAAAAATTAAGTACTCTCATCATCAGCTACTCCTTCAAAGGGAGTCCTGACTGTAAAGGATAACTTTGTAAGCAAGAAATTGCTGGAAAGACTGGAACTTGTCAAAATATATGTTCAAATGTCTAAGCATAAGAGAAAGGAAACTGACCTAATCCTCCGTTGTACGGAATTTCGAGGTTGTCTTCTCTCCTCCACATTATATAAGGCTCAGGGTGTCCTCTTGCCTTACATGTGAGTGTCGCGTTAAAGCCCTCTTTAACAACCAGGTCGATGCTGGTGTCTTTGTCGATAATTTCAGGAGGAACTGGAAACAAAGTGGCACACATGTCGCATACATTACATCATTACAAATTACCATCATTAACATCATTAAAATGTTTCAATAATCTAAGTTAAGCACTAATACACCAACAATAAGTTCACTTCTTCCTTCGTGTATTTAAAAAAGACCATCTCGATTATTTTTCTGTGAAAACTTAAATCTAGAACTGACAATTGCAATCTAGCAATCTTATGTAGGTAGACAACATGTGAAGGATAAGAGGGATAACAAAGTTTTTTTTTCTTTTTCCCCTTTTCCTCCGTCCAAGCTAAAACATTATTGTTGCCTGACGTGCCCGTCAGGAGAAAAAAGGATGAGAGATGAAAAGGAGATCATTGAGATTCAAGGATAGTCGCAGTCTTGAGAAAGGAGCCGGAAGGTAGGAGTTATCCTGGTAGACTAACAACTGTTATGCTATTACTTCCCTTCACACTTGCCTACTCACTTCTTCCAGTTTGTCTGCTGCTGGTACATAATATGCACCAGTGCACTTCAGCGTACCATTGATATGTGCATAAAATGGTGGCGTTTACGACATTCAGTGAAAGTGTGAGTAAAACCATCACTCTGTGTGTATGCACACAGACTACATAGATTACGCAGTGGCACATGACAAACGCAATTTCATATTACAATGTAACAGAGTTGCCGTATATAATTATTAGCAATTACAGGTTTAGACGCCCTTAAAAAATTTCAAATATTGAACCAACCAGTACTACAATAGGTAACAGGGTATGAAGTGTTTGGATTGTAAATGGCATTAAAGCTATGGAACGGTTGCATTTATTGTTTGAAGAAATTAGTTAACCACTTGATCTAGATTGATTTTAAAACAAAATAATATTATTACTTTAGTATTACAGTTGTTTTTTGCCTTAAACGTGCATAGACTAATTGCCCCCATGCAAGAATTCTCTGACAGTCACAAACACAAAAAGAATAACGAATACTCCGTTAATGCATCGCAACATGACTTAATTCTTATGGAAAAATAAACGGGACAGTGACAGAAACAGCTTTCCTTTGACCATGAGAAAAAAACTGTTCCAAGAAGGAAAGTGATAAGCTTCTAATATGTCCTCTAAATACTATCCATGTAGTTTTCCTAAGGAAGGGGGGAAATCCATAAACACATTTTGTGCACATTTTCAAAAAAAAAAAAGGAAAATGCAAGTTCAATAGAAAAAAGCATTTTCCATTGCTAAAGATCCATATAAAGCACCCATTTAGATTGGAAGTTTTTCTTTCCTCTTTCCCATTTCCCAAATAAATCCTCCTTTCACCAAGGAAGAAGCGGTTTAAGGCCATTTCCCTAAGTATAAACTTGCTTTTATACCGTTTAAAGCCATAAACTTTATATTTTTTTCTAGTCGTGTGCGTACAAAAAAAGCGTTTACAGCATTCGCCGCCAACCGAAAACCAAACACAATATCATTCCTGTGTGATCATCCCCGTTTCTAGAAATGAAAGGAAATACACACTATTATTGCGATACGCACTGAGACTGGAGTAGCACAAAAAAATCTCGAAGACACAGGAAGGAAGCAGAAAGCGAGAAAAATGAGCATTGAAACTTGAGAAAAAAAAGAAAAGGAAGCGGGGAAAGCTCGTATACAAAACCAACTTGATCTTGTTATGTAACCTATTTAAGCAGAAGGGAAAATGCCAATAAGGAAGTGGGTTGTAAAAAAAATTTATAAAAGAGAAGTTCTGTTGCTGCTACTCTATTTTAGACATACCACAGCATATAATAAATACGTGTCGTGTAGCGTGTAGTGTGTGTAAACCAAGCTTAAAGACATTTTTTTCTTGCTTTTTGAATTTTCTTTGCTATACCGAAATACGATTCTATCATCAGTGCACCATCGCCCATATTTACCGCTTTTTTTCTTTGTGCTCAGCCTCTCGATAA
>JAHZND010005164.1:0-19784 GCA_027744115.1 Acrocyrtus sp. NNG-2020 | reverse complement strand
TTTAAAAGGGCTAACAAATTAGCAGTATCACAATATGAAGTTAGGCGAGTCATTGAGGGTTGATGGTCGAGTGTTTTCACTTTTGGAAAAATAAGTTGCGACAGGTTGAGTGGTACCTTGCAGCGTTGTCGTTGCCTTTTGCCATCAAAGTTTCGGTGAGAGGGAAAAGTAAATTCGTCCTTAATTCCGCTTTTGTTTGTAAACAGTTGCTACACTATTCACAATTTCACACACACTACACCCGTGTACCCGACCGAGACCGAGGAAACGGAAACGATTACAACTCTAGTCAGTAGTCAGTGCAAGGGAATATTAATTAATTTACAGTTATTATATTCTATTCTGTTTTAGAAATCCGAATCGTGGTCAGTGGTTGGGCAATCAACTTTTACAGCTGATGGGAGTGAGCAGAGCAAGAACTCGCTTTGCAGGATTATGAGTTCAATTAATCAATAAAATTTTTTAAATAAAATTGACAAGGTACGGAAAACATGTAAAAGACAAATAACAGATCTATTTTGAGCTGGAAAGCAATAATAATAACTAATTTTGGTTGTTTTATAATACAGTGCTACACTAAAAAATCCACTAGTGACTAGGTATATATATAACTAAACGACATACACACATTACGCCAACTTTGAAGCTGTTCCTCCCCACATAAACGTGACAAACAAACGAAGGCGCACTCAAGAAGAAATTGTGATTATTACCCTATTTCAGTAAAAAAAATGAAGGCAAGCTACAAATAAATCGAGTATCTTCCTTCAAAAGAATGAGAATGGTTTCGTTTTTAAAGTGAAATAGTAATAATTGTTTTATTCTTGTAATTTGGGCCAAATTTGAATTTAGGTCAAAAGTATAACATCATTTTTCCAAAAAGCTGGATCATCATCCAGAGATGCCTCCAACGAAGTGGACGAAGTTGAAGTTGAAGTTCCTTCTCGATTAAAGAAAGGAGGAAGTAAAAAGTCTAAATCGAAGGGAGATCATTTTACTGTTAAACGAGGTAATTCGGATGAGTCAGACCAAGAAGATACATTGCCCAAAACTGCCCGAAACAAGTCCGAAAAAAATGGTAAAGGAAGTAAAGGCAGAAAGCCCTTGCAAATATCAGACGATGAATCCGATGGTGAAGACCCAGTACCAAAATCTTTAAGAGACAAAGGCAGGGAGAAAGAGAAGAGTAAACCCGAGAAAAAACGTAAGGCATTGGTTCTTTCTGATTCGGATGATGACGATTTTAAGCAGCCAAAGAAGAAAGAGAAACCTGCTGCCAAAGTGGCTAAAGTCGAAAAGCCAGCAACATCCAAGAAAGATTTGAAACCGATGAAGGCTGATGACTTTTTTGGCAATGCTCCTGTTAAACGGGAAGCAAAGAAAGGTACGTACTAATGAAATTTACATTTGTTACAGTTACAGAACTACGAACTGTCGAACTACCTATGTGATATACTGATATGTAATGTATGATGCGTAAATTCTGCACTTGACTGTACTATTTAGGTGTTTAAGTTTTATTTTTCGATAAGATATATTATATTTAAATGTCAGAACAAGGAAAACCAAGCAGTTCGTCTCCTGGTCGAAAGAAACCCGAAGTAGAAGAGACAAAAAAAGCTTCACCAGATAAGAAACCTTCCTTGCCAACACCTCCAAAATCAAAACCTCACAATGGAAACCAAGAAGATTCTCCAAATCGACCGTCGACATCAGTATTAGTACCGAGAAAATTAAAAATGGAAACTCCTACTCCAGAAAAAAGTGCTGCATCAAAGCCAGCTACGCCTAAACGTGTGACATCCCCCGAACCAAGATTGGGTAATAAAAGGAGTCCCAAGAACGAGGAGCCGACATTTAAAGCCCCCACACCAGTTGCTAAAGACAAGTCGAAATCAAGAACGAATGCAGCTGTTAAGAAGCGGTCTGTGTCAGACGATGAGGAGGAGGATTTTAATCCGAAGAAAAAGGTTGCTCCAAGCTCAAATACAACTCCAAGTAAAACGGCCCAGGATAAGTCATCAACTGGAAAACGCGATAAAACTCCAGCAAAAGGCTCCGCATCAGAAGACGATACTGAGACTAAAAAGCCTGCAACTACTCCAAAGCAGAAAGAAAACTATCAGAAATACTTAGCAAAAATGAGTATGAAGCCAAAAAATCTTGGCTCCAAAGACATCCCTGTGGGTGCAGAAGGTTGCTTACAAGGTCTTACGTTTGTAATTTCGGGAGTACTAGATTCACTTGAAAGAGACGATTGTAAAGATCTTGTGGTTAAATATGGCGGCCGTGTTACCGGATCTGTCAGCGGCAAGACAAACTACCTGATAATTGGTGATGAACCAGGAGAGAGTAAAGTGAAAAAGGCTGTTCAACTAAATGTTCCTCAGATTAATGAAGATGAGTTGCTAGAAATGATTCGAAAATCTAACCCGAATGGAAACTCTCAAGATTCTGGTGTTCCTCATTCTGAAGACATTGATTTTTCTGAACAATTTAAAACAGAAGATGAAGATGTGCCATTATTTGATTCTCCAGTTATTCCAGCGAAAGAACGTAGAAGTAGTCCTAGAAAACATGAGTCAAGTAAGCCAATACAGCAAAAATCACCTAAAGCTAAAAGTCCTACAAAGAGACAAATTAAGGAGGAAATTCCAAAAGCGATTGTCAGAGAGGAAGCCAAAGGTGCTGCAACTAAATCCACGGTAGTTTCTGCTGCTGCTCCATCTAATGTAGTGTCTACTGAAGGATTGATGTGGGTTGACAAATATAAACCAAAAACTCTAAAGAGTGTTGTGGGTCAAGGTACAGAAACTAGCAATGCAAAAAAACTACTCCGGTGGTTACAAAATTGGTTCAAGTATCATGGTTCTTCCGAGGTAAGGCTAAACATAATAATATGGTAATTATGATTTTTCATGATATGTTTTTTTACTTTATGTGTTATTTTTAACACACTTTTTCTGCACTTTATTAATTTGTTCGGGTGGTTTGTTGGTGCTGAGAAATGTATTGTTTGTTTGTAATTGAAATGATTTCGTATACTCTACAGGATAAACCAAAGGCAGCTTGGCCTGGTCTTAAAGATCCAGAAGGAAAAACTTTCAAAGCTGCGTTATTATCTGGGCCGCCAGGTGTGGGAAAGACTACTTCAGCACACTTAGTAATAAAAGAAGTTGGTTACGATTACTTTGAACTAAATGCATCTGATACGAGGAACAAAAGAGGGCTTCGGGAAAACGTTGCCGATGCCTTATCTTCAAAGACATTGGCTTTCGGAAAGACCAACGACGAAAAAGCTCGAAGACACGTTCTAATTATGGATGAAGTTGACGGCATGTCAGGAAATGAGGATCGAGGTGGTGTTCAAGAGCTAATTGGACTCATTAAAACATCCAGAGTTCCAGTAATTTGCATTTGCAATGATCGAAACCATCAAAAAATAAGATCTCTTGCAAACTACTGCTTTGATTTAAGGTTATTTTACGATTTAACTTGTGTTAGGCATCCTAAAGTTATGTACCGTAATTTTTGCTGTTTGTATTATATTAGGTGACATACATATATTTATATGATCATTCTTTATTTCGTAGATTCAATAAGCCCACGTTTGAGCAACTTAAGGGATTCATAATGAGTATATGCTTCAAGGAAAAAATTAAATTACCTCAAGAAAAAATTAAGCAATTGATTGTTAGCACGGACAATGATGTTAGACAAATACTTCATCAGTTGGAGCTGTTCAAGGAAGGAGAGTCTGATCAAGCTTATAATCCTCGTAAAGACTTGAGGTTTGGCCCTTGGGATGTTATCCGGAAGGTTTTCTTAAAATCAGAACACACGAAAATGTCAATTCACGACAAGAATGGATTATTTTTCCAAGATTATAATATCGGTCCTTTATTCGTGCAAGAAAATTATGCTAAATGGACGCCTGCAGCTGCTGGGTATGTTTGTGGAGATTTAATTTATGCTAAATTGGTTTACGATTATCTACTTAATGCTCTTTAAAATGGAATTTTCAATATATTTTTTATGGCTTAATACAGAGGAAATCGTTTCAAACACATGGATCTCATTTCTAAAACAGCTGCATCACTTGCTGATGGAGACCTTGTAGAAAGTGTCATTAGGCGAAACCAAAACTGGGGGTTGCTACCTGTACAGGCAGTCTTTGCCAGTTTCTTACCTGGGGAATACATGTCATCTAATCAAGTGGGAGGAGTAGAATTTCCTCAGTGGCTGGGCAAGAACTCGAACAAGAACAAGAGACACCGTTTGTTGCAGAGTCTGCATTCACACCTTCAGCTTCATGTTTCAGGAAGTCTGGAAGCGTTAAATATGGATTACTTACCGTATTTTAGAAGGACCTTAACAAAGCCTTTAGTTCAAGGGGATCATGAAAGTGCTGCTAAAATTATGGAGGTAGGCGATATGAGAATAATAATACATAAATCTAAATTATCTATTATCTACACATATGTAGTTGTAAAAATCATTGCTTCTTTTCATTATGTAAGATTTTGTTGTTAAATGTATGTATTAAACCTTTTTAAAATCGTTTTCAGGAATATACACTGCTTCGTGATGACATGGAAAGTATTAATGATTTGTCTCTTTGGCCTGGAATGAAAGACCCAATGGAAAGGGTAGAGTCCAAAGTTAAAGCGGCATTTACAAGACTAGTAAACAAGGAGATATTACCATACTCTAACGCAAAACCAGTAAAAGGAAAGAGCCGAGGTGGTGGAAATCCAGAGGACGACCTGGAAGCACTTCTTGAAGAAAGTGAAGGTGGAGCTGTAGATGAGGAAGAAGAAGACGAATCCATCGAAAAAGATGCAATGGTGAAAGTTAAAACCAAAAAAGCCGGTGCTTCCAAGGCTGCTGGTGGCTCCAAAAGTAGAAAAGGAAAAAAGGATGACTATGCGGATGTATGATGAGGTTGCTGCTTCAAGTTCCAAAAAAGCGAAGAGCAGCAAGCAACCGGCAAAATCACGTAAAGGAAAATAGTGGAAATTTGGAAAATGGTGTTACATTATGAGCCCATGTAAAATCAATTTATTCAATTTACAAAAATATCCTGAGCAGCACTATGATAGTTGACATATAAAATGGTGGATCAAAGTAATATTGTTTAATTTAATGTTTAAACTTATTTTAATAATTGTGATTTGTGATGCAATGTATTACATTCATGTTTTCGTGGAGTCGTCGATTTCTAATTTTTTCATTTGCAAAAAAACTTAGTTTAAAGATTTATGTGTTTGAAAATGTTTCCCAGTAGAAACTGAAATCCGCCTAATGTTGTGATAAGTGCACACTCTGATAATAAATGTAAATCAAAAGTTAGATCATGTAACTCAGTTCACTGCCATTTCGATAGTGTTTATTTTAATCGTATAATGCATTGCAAACTGCATTTTTATCTACGGATATCTTCATATCTTCAAATCATCTGAACTTCCTCAATTACGATAAAATGCAGCATTTTCACCGGAACATACTCTAATCAAATAGGAAAGAACTTTTTTACTAATAGTATTGTGGCTTTTTATTGTAGTTGGTGGGGATTATCACAAAATTTAAACTGAATTTTTATAGATAGTGGGAGGCTAAACAGGTCCAAGTTGTCATCATTATTCTTTTTTTTACTAATAGTATTGTGGCTTTTTATTGTAGTTGGTGGGGATTATCACAAAATTTAAACTGAATTTTTATAGATAGTGGGAGGCTAAACAGGTCCAAGTTGTCATCATTATCAGTTATAGTTAACATTTATTTTAGTATCCACAAATTCTTCAATACATCTCACAAATTCCTCTGTCTGCCGTAAATGTAGGTTATGAGTACCTTTCTCCATTAAATGCAACCTAAAAATATAAATAAAATTATTGAAAATTCCACTATGCTTACGCATACTGCATACATACTTTACTGCACAATACGTGTAATAAATGCAAATGGTGTAATCAAGTCTTCTTTGTGAGGGGTACCTTGAATCCTTAAGGTTTTCGACTAAATGATTTGCGAATGACACATCAATTAGCGCATCCTTTACTCCATGAATTATAAGCGAAGGGCATTGCACACTGCGGATTTTATCTTGAAAAGTCCCTCCTTTCTTGAGTTCTTCTGAAAATGGCATCTTATCAGCTTCCGCCATCCAGCCATTCCACATTTCTGTAAGATATTCCCTTCCATACATATTAATTAATGGAATTCGGCGAGGTTCTGGAATTGCATCTATGCCCAGTTTCTTCATCACTAAAAAAGTGTAAAAATTATTTTTCGCATTACTGATTGTGATTGATTTATACAAAACCACAATTCACGATAATATGCCTGTCCGTGCATACTTTCAAATTTCGGAGTTAAAGAGGCATCCGAATACCCAAAACCACCCCAAGTAATTAATCCAGACGCTTTTTCAGGTACCTCAGACGCAAACCTGATGCTTGTGAGAGTGGCTCCGCTCCAAGCTAAAAGAGTATATTTCGGGTATCCCAATATCTACATATAATCAATCGTGAACAAATAGTTCTCATTATTTTTCTGCTATGGACGATACACTAAACCATTCTGCATAATGTCCTGTGCCCTCATATTACATTTCTTCAATTACGTTCAGAAACTCCTTAGCATAATCCCCATCGAGTAAATGTACTGTCACGGAACGACCCGAGTTCCACTGTCTTTTTGGAGGATAACTTTTCCCATAACCTGGAGGATCCCAACAAATCCACCTATATTTCTCTGTGTTAAGATGTGGAATAATTGGTTTGAAGTCCATTTCAATGGATCCTGAATTGAATAAAACAAAAAAATGTACATCACATATCCCATCCCATCGCCACACAGGTCACTTTTTAGTGACCTAGGTACTCAGCTGAAAGCAAGTTTATGCAATTAATTATTAAAACTAACTAACCAAGTGCTCCAGGAAGGAAGAATATTGGAGGGGCCTTCGAAGAACAACCCAAAGTCTCCAAGTAGTTAATTTCAACATCCAAGACCTTTATCTTCGTTTCCTTGTAACCGGTTGAAGTCGAAAACAATCTGGGCTGGTTACACCACCGACGAAGCGCATTTTTGCCGGCCGTAAAGTATCCAACAGTAATTGGGGTCCGCATCTTTGATCTGATATTGCCTGACTGACAACACCAACAAGAGCCACATCTCATCAACTTAATTGTTTCTCTAATTGCTTAACTGTATTAAATAATTGTAAACCAGAAAACCAGAAAAGACAGCCAGCAGAAGACAACTTTTACCTGAATGAAGTGAAATCCACTTCCCCCCTTACTTCCGCCCTAAATCGAGTGACTAGTGAAAGCAGCCAACAGTGCACTCCAGATCAGTCCCAAACCATGTGTTCCGCCGAATGGCACTTATGAAAGTCTCATCATATGACGACGGCCTCAACAGCAAGTAAACAATGGACCGGATTTTTTTATGTACAGGGTGAAAAGTTGAATGTTGAAAGTCCAAAAACATGCACCGGATTACATAAGCATTATTATGCAAGACTCAAGCTGAAGGTGAAAACTGTGAATAAGATTGTAGGGAGAAGGAATGGCGGGAGTTCTCATTCATATTGCGTTTGCTCATTCGCCCAGTCGTTCCTCCAGTTCAACTCGATCATGCAATGAATGCAACCAGAATCAGCCGCATCCAGCCAATGCCATAAGTGCCGGCTGCATGTAGTTTTACATAGACTAGATTGTAGGGCGACCTTTTTGTACGAAGGTGAAATACACGAAAAAGCATACAAAGGGAGTGAGTGAATGAGCAACGACAGACAACGACAAACGAATTGCCAGAAACGAGCAGCTTTTGTCTGTCTTGTCTTGCCTAGCCAAAAACTCAGCATGGAGATGGTTTGATTTGCGACTTTGGGAGAACTGGATAAGTGCAAGTGTTGCTTAGCAAGTGAGCTATCGGCTATATCGGATCGGCACTATCGGCAGGAAGGATTTATTACAACAGACCGGAAAAATACAATAATTAATTGATTAAATTAAAGCTTAGATTGTAGATTATAGGAAATTAAGAAGTTTTGTGAACGTTAAGCAAGCACTGTAAGCTAACATTATACACAAACTAGTGCAAAGTCAGAAGTGAAGAAATTTGGTTGAACCGTTAGACTTGGTAGTTAGTTGGTCAGAAAGATAAACTAATCAAGTCTTGTGCATTGCACGAAATATTATAAGAAAGGAAATAGAGGCCAGCCACAATTAACAATGGAAATTAATGATGTTAATCTTCAAGCGCTAGGGACTTACCTTGAGCAAACTCTAAGTCCAGATCCTAATATCAGAAAACCAGGTAAAAAATAAAATATAATGACCAAGCCAATTTAAATTGTATTCTTTTTTAGTTTTAGCTTAACTGCTTTTTATGGACATTGCCAAAGAGGATGACATGATAATAACATCGAAAGTCGGAGCAGTTGCGGTTGGTTGTTTAAATACTCTGCGTACTTTTTTATTTTCAGCGGAGAAATATCTAGAATCTGTGGAATTAAACAAGAATTACCCACTTTTACTTTTGAGTCTGGTGGACAATGATAATGTGAACGTTACAATAAGAATTGCTGGATCCATTGTATTCAAAAACTATGTGAAGAGGAACTGGAAAATTGTAAGCTTTGGAAACTTGGCATTATGGCCTTAATACCTATTTATTATTATTGTTTATATAAGACAGGACTTTCCAGAATTTATGCAAGCAGATTTTTAATTTTGATTTTACTACTTTATTCTTGCTTATCTTTTAGATTGATGACCGAAGCAAAATCGATGGGACGGATCGTCAAGCAATCAAGTCGTCCATTGTCAACTTGATGCTGAAATCTCCAGAAAACATACAGAAACAACTTAGTGATGCCGTTTCAGTAATCGGCAGAGAAGATTTTCCAAAATTGTGGCCTGATCTTTTAAAGGAATTAATAGAAAAGTTCAATTGTGGTTAGTCTATCTTCAAAGTCAGGAATGACTCCGAAATTTTATTAAAAGTTGTGTACATATATGTATTCTGTAGGCTTTGTTTGACTTGGTCTAATTTACTGTTTTTAATAGATAACTTTCATGTCATCAATGGAGTTCTTACTACCGCTCATTCTCTTTTCAAACGCTATCGATATGAATGCAAATCTCAAGATCTGTGGGCAGAAATTAAGTTTGTACTAGATAACTTCGCAGAGCCGTTCACTGCACTCTTCATAGTATGTATTTTTCACTTTTACTAATTATAGTTAAGATAAAAGTGATACATACCCGATGGTATATTAACATTAATGTAATTTATCATAAATAGACAATAATTAAGACTTAACTGACTGTTCTTGCAGAAATTAATGGAGTTGGCATCTCAGCATGCTGGAAATAAAGATGCAATCAAAGTGATCTATAGCTCGCTTTTAATGATAGCAAAGATCTTTAATTCCTTAAATGCTCAAGATATCCCTGAGTATTTTGAAGATAATATGTCCGTATGGATGAAGAATTTTCATCTACTACTGGTTACAGATAATCCTCTTCTGAAAACAGGGGTAGGTAATTTGTTTATACTGCTTCATTTCCAGCAAAATGACATTTCAAAAGTAGGATAAATGTATTCTAACCTTCGCGTTGTAGTTACTAGTTATACTATAAACCTTGACCTAAAGTTTTGGTGTAGACATACAGCGGAGCAGAGAATAATATGTACTGTGCAAAGTTAATCTTACTTTAGTTTAGTTAGCTGATGCTCATTTATATTTTATTAACTTTTCAGCTTGTGAGTAATGCAATTCAGTTCTTAGCTCTAGTTGCTGAAAAGGCACAGCATAAGAGCTTGTTCGAGAATCCTGATACATTGAGCAGCATTTGTCAAAAAGTTATAATTCCAAATATGGAATTCAGAGGTAAGTATTTTTGTATATGTTATGCAGTCAAGTGCCACTCAATATAGTAAATGATTATACCTTAATCACTCATTATAATAAATTATTTAGAGTCAGATGAGGAGCTTTTCGAAGATAATCCTGAAGAATACATCAGACGAGACATCGAAGGTTCTGATGTTGACACTCGTCGCCGAGCTGCATGTGATTTAGTTAAGGCATTGTCCAGATTCTTTGAGCCACAAATTACGGCAGTGTTCGGCCAATACATTAATGTAAGTCATAACCCAATGACCCAATCGTTACAGATGAATTTACTAGATTTAAATTTTATTGGAATTAAATAAGTCGGTTACTAATTACTAATTCACAACCTCTGTACTGTACACTTTACTTACAGGGTATGCTTGCCAAACATAGCGAAAATCCAGGAGCTAATTGGAAAAACAAAGACGCGGCTATTTACTTGGTCACATCGCTCGTTGCAAAGGGACAGACACAAAAGCAAGGCGTAACGCAAACGAACCAGTTTGTAAATATTGTGGACTTCTACAATACCCATATTTTACCTGATTTGCAGTCCCAAAACGGTATGCTTGCTAGTAAGATACCAAAGCTCCGTTTATAATGGAATTGGAATTGTGTTCACAGCTAGTCTGTTATTTCTTAATTAATTACTAAACTAATTTTAAATTGAATATCCTATCTAAAATCGAATAACCTTTTCCTGTTCTGCAGTAAATGAATTGCCAGTTTTGAAAGCCGACGCAATCAAGTATCTGATGATATTCAGGAATCAGTTACCTCAATACGTGGTGAAGGAGGGTTTCCCTCAGCTTGTACGATTTGTTCGGGCAGAAAGTGCAGTAGTTCATACGTATGCAGCTAACTGCATTGACAAGTTGCTAATTTTAAGACATACCGACAATACTGCATTGTAAGTGTAATTCCGTTGTTTCAATATCTACCAATAAAAGTTCATAAGCGCAACAATTTAAATTTAAAATTTAACGGCAAGGCAATAACAGTCGTTTTAAATAATATAATATAGAATCAAATCTGGGGACATTAGCGGAATCGGACAGGAAATGTTAGCCAACTTGTTTTCAGTTTTGGAAAGGCCAGCGTCCAAGGAAAACGAATACGTGATGAAAGGTAATTTTATTTTGGTATTTTGTTTTGTGGGGAAAGTTTCGTGAAGAACTATGGAATATAATAGCTAATTCTAAACCACGGATTTGGATTATTTATTTGTCTTGTCTAGCAATTATGCGGTCATTGTCGACTTTACAAGAAGCTGTAATCCCATTAATGCCACATGTCCTGCCTAAACTTGTAGAGATTTTAATGATGGTCGCAAGGAACCCATCAAAACCTCATTTCAATCATTACCTCTTTGAAAGTTTATCGCTGTGCATTCGAATTATGTGTAATCATAATCGTCAGTTTGTTTCACAATTCGAAGCTTCTCTCTTCCCGATTATTCAGGGCATTCTGCAGCAGGATGTTATTGGTAAGATAAGATAAGTTAACAGATTTTGCATTTAGCATTTTGTGTTTTCATAAATTTGTATTATGAATTTGAACTCAAAAGTATTTTGAATTTTAATATACAAACTCATATTTTCAGAATTCATACCTTACATGTTTCAAATTCTTTCGTTGCTGCTTGACTTTCACCAAAGTTCTATTCCCGACCCTTACATGACCTTGTTCCCTTGCTTACTTGCTCCTGTGCTGTGGGATCGACCAGCAAACATTCATCCTCTGGTACAGCTGCTACAAGCTTACATTAGTAAGGGACCTCAACAAGTGGCCGCCAGCCAGAAAATTGTAAGGAAATGCAATACAACAATAATAATTTGTATTATGTAATATCAGTCATATACATTAATATTTTCTCATTTTTACTCCTTTATTTATTATTACTCTCTGGAATATTAAAATTTTAGAACCCGTTATTGGGAGTGTTCCAGAAACTCATTGCTTCTAAATCTAACGACCATGAAGGATTCTATTTAGTACAGAGCTTGGTTGAGAATATGCCACCGTAAGATTTATTGATTAAACTACCTATATTTGACGTTGACAAAAACCAAATATATTCTACTCCTACTCACTCTTGACAAAAACTACAACTGCTCAAAATGTCATAAAGTATTACTTGTATAATTAATGTTAAATGATTAAGAATGTCAATATTTTTAAATTTAGGGCAGTGATGGAAGAATTTTTGAAGCCCATTTTCGTATTGCTGTTTCAAAGAATCACATCTTCGAAGACAACCAAGTTTGTGAAATGCCTGCTGATATATTTTAGCGTTTTCATCAATAAGTACGGTGCAGCCGCCTTTATTACCACCATTGACAGCATTGAAAATAAATTTATGAGCAAAGTTTTGGATCGGCTGTTCATCGCTGAAGTCCAGAAAGTTTCAGGAAATATCGAAAGAAAAATTTGTGCAGTTGGAATTACAAAGTTGTTATGTGAAGTTCCAGAAACAATGGTGAATGGCGAATACGCTATGTATTGGTGAGTTCTACTTCTGTTTAATTAGATTATGTAGATCTATTCATTAGCGCACACCTATACCTATTCTTGATTTCATACTCATGGTTGTTGGATCGGATGGAATAAAAAAGTCGTTGTGTCTATGTTTTAGGCAACCTCTGTTGACAGCATTAGTAAAGCTATTTGAACTTCCTGAAGATAAAAGTGTGCCGGAAGATGATCATTTTGTGGAAATTGAAGATACGCCGGGTTATCAAACAGCCTATTCTAAGTTAAACTTTGCTGGAATACAGCTTTGGTAAAGCTATTTGAACTTCCTGAAGATAAAAGTGTGCCGGAAGATGATCATTTTGTGGAAATTGAAGATACGCCGGGTTATCAAACAGCCTATTCTAAGTTAAACTTTGCTGGAAAACCTGAAGTTGATCCATTGAAAGGTGCGCAGCGTATTTACTGAGATGACTTTGTTACAACTCGGATAATGACAGATGACAGTCAAACTTATACTTGTTTTCTTTGTTTCCAGATGCGGTACCGAATTCGAAAATATTTCTTGCGCAGAGTTTGGGGAAACTTAGTGTTGCGGTTCCTGGGAAAGTCCCCATCCTAACTTCTAGCATGCCCCCTGAAGCACAGAACTTTTTAACTCAGTATCTACGAGAAGCTGGAGTACAGTTGGCTTAATTAGTTATTTAGGCTTACATGATGTTCCACTAAATTAGAAACTAAAATATTTCTATTTAGTATTTTAAAAGTTAAACTTTGATTTGGAAAAGTGATGATAATAATGAATAATGAGTAAAATAAAATACTGATCTTATAACCTCATCGTTTGCTTGTTTTTAAAATAATATAATTTCTGCGAACGCATGCGCGTTGAGATAGCAAGTCAGAAAAGTTGTATAATTCGAACCTGGGCAGGAAACAGGAAAGCAAGCTGACAGAGCCGGAGCGAGTACTTTTTTGTTTCGTTTTACAACGAAGTGAGTGACTGGCGCAAACAAAACGTTTTCATGAATTTGCATACTGCATTGAGAAATCTCGCTTATACACATACATGTAAATCACGCATAAATCACGCTTATACACTAATAAATACATGCACATGGAAATAGTCTGCAGTCACCCCAGTTCATCAAATACGTTTAGCCGGGCTACTAGTAGTTCCATAATAAATCAGTCCTAGTACAGTACAAGTACAGCCACTGGAGCTTGAACATACGAAAAAGCTTTCTTGTCTCGTACTTTTACGTGAGCAAAGAAGTGTGAAGTAAAAGCGTTTTTGAAGTGATTTCTTTTTCTTTTACTTTTCAAAGGCTAAGTCAGCAGTGATAACAATAGCTACGAAAAGTGGCTACAGGCTACGTACGAGGGTTTTTGGACAAGTAGTTGTTCAAGTTCAACTTGGAACTGTTGACCAAAACGTAAAAACTCGAACTCGCTACTTAGACTTATTACTTTGTTAGTGCGCCTGGCCTGAAGTGTTCGAAAAATAGCAGGATGTCAAAATGAGCGAGGTAAAATACGAATGCGCGGTGTGTGACGAGCAAGGCCTGAAGTCTCGGGCGGATTGGCTGTTCCACTTGGTCCTGCTTCGTCACAGCGTGAAGGCTCGAGAAAATTTGCAGCAGGTGTACTTAAATGCCAACGGAAACCTGTATGTAATTCGTGGGGTCGAGAATGTTGATCGTTCAATGTTGCTGGAATATGTGGCAAAGAAGCTTCCGACATTCTCCAATTTTATTTGCTTCAAACCGGATGCGGACGTCTGCATGATTGTTTGCGAGGAAAGGTTCGGTGTTTTAATTTTATGATCAATTGGAAATTTGTTAAAGAGCTTTCGAAGCGTGCTAATTTAAAGTTAGTACAATTAGGCGTGTTTTTACTGTTTTTCTAAAATATGCTTTTGTTAAATCCTACAGAGAATTCGAGAAATTTAATGCTAAAAGCCATTACGTAGAGGGATGCAAATTGACATTCAGAAGTTACAATGAGATGCAACCTGCGGAATGTATGAGCGTGAGAACATGAGCGGATAAATTTTTAACATCTGAATTCAATTGTGTGTACTTTCATTCCCATTCCAACATTTGTTGATTGAAACGCATGAACTTTAATTTTTATTACAGGGAAGTCATTTTTTGTTAAAAATGCAAACCAGGAAACCAAACCTGAAATTCGCCAAGCTGAACCGACCTCCCGCACTAACACTCCCAGCTCCACTCAGGCAACAGCCACTACGAAAGGCATATTTGACAGTTCAGAATCAGAATCCTCAGAGTCAGAATCGGAATACGAACCTCATCGAAAAGTCATAAAACTGGAACCTAAAGATGAATGCCCTCCTGTTGGCAACCTCACAAATGTGATAAAATCGGAGCCCAAAGATAATATGGCAGATATTGTGAAATCAGAACCTGAGGATAAAAACTCCCACCCTCCCGTTGGTAGCCTCACAAACGTCGTGACATCGGAGCCCAAGAATAATGCGGCAAATATTGTGAAATCAGAACCAGAGGAGGATTCAATCCCCATTTATAGCTGCACAGATTATGATTTTCGAAATGAATTCGATGAAATAATTCAGTTCGTATTTTTGACGGATGCTGAAAGAAAGGCTCGGAAAGAAGTCCTCAAAAAGTTGAAATATCTTTTGAAGCCACGCTTTCCAGAATCTGCAATAGTTCCATGTGGGTTGGATTCTCTTGGATTAAACGCGGAAGACAAAGAGTTTGTGATCTATTTTGACAGTCAAGGTTGGTGCTTTGGAACATTAAATTTCTTACATTGTATTCAATCAAGAGTAATGACAATGGCTAAATTAAATTACTTCCTTTACCTTTCTAGGCATTACATCACATATACGGAAAACCGTTGAGCTAAAAGAAAATGAATCCCATTTGGCCATCAAGGATACTGGAAATTCAGTGTTTGTTGCCTTACAAGCTGCAGAGGCTGATGGGTCAATTAACCAACTTAGAACTGAAGGGGCTACTATCAAGTTTGTTTATTCAGCCTTTTTGCAACTGAATTGCAAGATGATTTTTAAACCTTTCAAGGAAATCCAGACTACATTGATTGTCAAGGAACTTTTTTTATTGAATCAAAAATCGACTGCACTGGTTACGCTCGTCACGTATTGGGCGAGAAAATGTGGATTCGCTTCACCAGGATTAAATAGCCCATTTGTGATCCCCTGGCTCGTCTACATTTTCCTAATGCAAAAGAAGATCCTGCCTCCAGTGATCGAACTTCAAAAGTCATGCATTCATAAAATTATGGATAAGACCAGAAATATCGCGTTCGCCTATAATAATCCAGACATACTTTATGAAATCCCGTGCCCATCAGTAGTAGACAAAGATGCACTCAATTCAAATTTAAAATTGCTATACGACTGGTTTATTTTTATGAACGATGTGCTTGGCGAAACACATACAAAGGGAGATAACAGAAGGCACTCTCTTATTTGTCCCCGATTCGGTTTATTAGTTGATAAAAGAGAGTTCAAAGTTATCTGGGAACATTTTAGCCACAAGAAGAAGAAGAAGAAAGGAGACCAAAAGAAAGTACGAAAATTTTGGACAGAACATTTAATTGAAATTGGCTTTGATGAGCAAAGTTGGATTTTACTTCGAGGACTAAGGCTCCCGGATACTTTAAGTATTCAGAATCCCTTCTATCTTCATGAGAACATTTCTCTTGCGTTCGATGTACCATATTCCAAAAAATTTTGGCATGCAATTGAGTGCACAAGGAAACATCTAACAGCATTACTTACGGAAGCTAAAGGAAGTAGGAGTCTAGTTACAGCATTGGCACGAACAGATACTCCTGTTGATAAATCTAATAAGCAACCAACTCAAGAAACGGAATCTCAGAATACCACATCAGCAACCAATAATCAGTCAAAAAGTAAATCTTCGTCAGATGCAGCCGATGCAGGTAGCGATGAATCGGGATCTGAGCACGAGCAGGATCCTGAAAATGAAGAAAATGGTGCCAATAGCATTTTGAGTGTGGATGTGGAACAGAATGGTGACTCTGTTCCATCGTTTGCTGGCACCTTTACAACCCCAGAATCTACGAAGGTAAAGTGGGCGGAAGAAATTTTACAAATGAGCAACTCAATCATGATGATAAGCCAAAATAAGATGAATCGTGTGACAATTATTACGGAACTAACAACAATGTTACGGTCATTCTATCCGAGATGTGAACTTATCCCAATCGGAGGAGACTTTTTAGGATTCAACGTTGACCTGGAACTCTTCCAATTGTACTTTGACAGGCTTGGTAAGCCGCAGAACAGAATAGATTTTTTTTAATCTTGATTTTGTATAATACATTAATACTACATGGCTTCCTTGTAAAATGATCTTGACTTTTTGTTTTAAATACTTTCTAGGGTACACCAACCCCGAAAATCCAGAAAAAATACGTAAATTATCTGATGCAGATGATGTTTCTATTCTGGTGAACGTCCGAACTCGTTTGCTAGGGTTATTGACTGGGACGAAAACGAGATCCTTTCACCTCTTTAAAGTAAACTCTATGAAATTTGAAATAAGATTTTGTGTGAAAATGGTGCAGAATACGGGGGAGGAGATCAAATGCACTATTCAGCTTAAACCATTCTACGAAGCTCAGACGGCGTTACTCTCCAAACAACTCTTTATGATGAACGAGCAGGCCGCTATTCTTGTGAGGTTGGTGGTGTGCTGGGTCAAGACTGTATTTAACCAAACCCCGGGTACCATCCGATGGGCTCTGCAGAATCCATACGTCATATATTGGCTTGTCTACTTTTTCTTAATTAAGAAGCAGGCGTTACCTGCTGTAATTGATCTCCAAAAGTCATGTACATATAAATTAGTAGACGAACGTTGTAATGTTGAGTTCTTATACAGCTCCAGTATTCTATCCCCATTGTCGGCAAATTCAGTAGCTACCGTAGATGAAGATATGGCAGAATCGAATGTTGTACTGTTATTGGAGTGGTTCACGTACATAGATCAAACGCTAGGGAAAACCTTCATAAGGAAGCACTCACTAGTTTCCCCACGAATTGGAAAAATAGTTAATAAAAAGGTGTTCACAGTTTGTACAAAAAAGATGCCTAAATTTCTAGGTCAAAAGGGACATCAACTTAGGGAAGGTTGGACGGAAAGTTTGCTTCGTTTAGGGTTTGAGAAGCCGCTTTGGGAACTTATGAAAAAGCAGAGGCTTCGTGATAATTTATGTATCCAACATCCGTTTTACCTTTCAATGAACATCGCAAAGAGAAGCCAACCAAGTGAGGATACTAGATCTTTTTATGAGACCATTCATACAACCAAGCAAAAGCTCACCCAATTGTTAGAGGGAAACTTGCCCGATGATAGTCTTATGAATGCTCTATTTTTTAATTGAATTTATGATCCTTATTGTGCTGAAGTATAAACAATTGGTAATTTAGCGCACAATTTAATATACAATAACAATGACAGGGCCAGTGAACGAAGTATTTATACCTTTTGGAATATGAATTTTTTAACTGTATTTCGTGTAGCCAAGCAAGAGTATAACGAAGATGATGATGATGCTTAGATGCTTGCATTTTAGCAATCGATTTTACATTTATTTTATGATAGTAAAAATGCAAGCATCATCATCTTCGTTATACTTTCTGATGTAGTAGTCAAGTGGTAAAAGAAAATGAATTGTATTGTAAATTATAATTAGTTATTGTCACAATTTAGTTTTATGAAATTAAGTATCCCTTCAAATTTTCGAATGATTATTATTAATATTAAGTGCTAACTAGTAAGAGTAATTATTTAGTATTGCAAATTGTAATTGATTATTGCCACGATCAGTAAATATAATTAATTAACCTTTGTTATTACTGCATTCGTGTATGCAAAGGAATAGGAATGTATATTAGCACTATATACTATATTATATGCTATTATACCTTCGTTGGTTAGTTGATGTTGATATTGCTATGTAATAAATTTTGAATCGGATCAAGAACATAGAGTTCTTCACCTGTCAATTTTTATTTTGTTACAAAATGTTTCAAACAAATACAACAGGTAGGGAAAATCAAAGTAGGTTTTTTAAACATTCTGAAAACTGTTATATCAGGTTTTAAGGAGTCTTGCAATCTTTACGGATTATATGTTACGCTATTTAGTACTTTTAAAATTGAAATAAAAAAGTACAGTTAAGTTTCTTCTGACTTAATTTTAACATCGGGAGGCAGCATTGACGGCATGATTTTCACCTGCGGGCCACGTTTAGCTTGGGGTACTAAAGTGAATTCGTCTTCGTACTCTTCATCGACAATAGTATAGGTTTGAAATCCGGCATCAACAAAATCGTCACTGAATTTATTCTCAATCTGCACATGTTTCCATGTATACTGTGACAACTTAAGGTTTAAAATTTCTGTGTGACACCGAGTATTCATGGGATACCTCTCGAACCCGAATGTAGTGTTCAAAAATTTGCAGTGGTGGTCATACCACTTTCTCTCTTCGTCAACAACAGGGATAAGAAGTATTCTTGGAATATGTTCCAAATGGAAAACTTTGAGTTTCTTTAGGGCTCGGATGCCCTCTGAGTGCCCCTCCATAAGGTCTTCTTCCGTTACTGGTAACTCTATGTTGTAGTACTTTACATACTCCTCAAAGTGTTTGTATTCTTTCAATGTGTCCAGAATTGTTTTGGTGTTCTTGTTTGTCTTACGTCGTGTATCGTACATTTTAGGAAGCAAGCAGGACTCCATTGTCGACTCGAAATCAAATTGTGTTTTTAAATAAAGCTCCTCCAGGTTGGAGTTTTCAAACGCTTTGAAAAATGCTCTGAGAACAGGCACGGACGGCAGGAACATCCAAACTTTTTTCAAATTGGGGAAGTGCTTCGCTACTTTTACTGTGAAGGAAGGATCCTTGAGGGCGTCTGGAAACTGAAGTTCAGAGACATTCGACTCCAGTAATGACCTCCTAGATCCATCAGGAGGAAATTTTATGGTCAGATTCCAATAGCTTCCGCATCGGAACTCATCCAATTTCCGTATTGAGGAAAACAACAAATCCTCCACTTCAATTAAGTTTCCCAATACAACTCGCCTCATTGTGGGGATGTCCGTCGAAAATTTAATTCCAATTTTGAAGGGTTCCTCTCGTTTATTCATGCCTATGGTTATCATGCGAGCCTTTTTCGAAAGTGGGTTTTTTATTTCAGAAAGGAACGTGTAGCTAGGGCAGATACATAAAGTCATAAGCTTTTCCATTTTTGGAAAAACAATCAATTTTCTGCCTGTGTTATGCTCCCCTCGAAATCCACCATGAATAATTAAACTTTCTAAGGAAGACTTTTGCTTATCCAAGAGCTTTTCTAA
>JAHZND010005163.1:0-10460 GCA_027744115.1 Acrocyrtus sp. NNG-2020 | reverse complement strand
TATTTGTAATGAGAGCAACCAGGTACAAATTTTTTTTATTGCGAATGCAACTGAACAGTCCCATTTTTCATTTTCCTCGTCAATGTCATTATTATACTCATCTTTTATCCTCGTGACTTTGAGCGCTGAACGTATTCACTTTAATGGTATTACATACTAAATACCTACTAGTCTGGAACATGGAGTGGCTAAAAAAAAATTGAGTCTCGCTGTAATTGGAACTTTCTGGGCAATAAATTTATTTTGTGTACTGGTTACGTGCCACAGACCTTGCAGTTTCCGAAAACGATGACAAGTATATGTAAGACATCACTCAGCCCACTCAATTTCTCATTCCACTACCCCCTTAGCGCAATCCCTCATTTCCACTCCCACATCGGGTAATTTCCGTAGTCTATAATCTTTTGATTACGTCGCTATCTGTTCTTCATTCATCGAATTCAGACTTCAAATCTTTCAAAGTACTCACATTATCCTTTTCGTAAGCACTTAGTAAGAAAATGTCATTATGCATTCTTTTGAAATACCAGCACCCATCTATTCTCCTCCTACACTTGCTTTTATGCCTCTTTGATCTATTTTCAGCTATTGTTCAAAGGAACTCTGCTCTCCCACAAAAATATTTTGATCCAAATCCAAGACTTCTGTTGGCAGAGCATACACCTTCACTATACAAGTTACAAATACTGTCATAGTCCTTTTACAAATCTACGGGTGTACTCATCCGTGTTTAACCAATTTCTCAGTCGCTCGAAATGAGTGCACTAAAGTTACTTTAAGAGACTTTATTAGCATCCTTTCAGAATTCATTTGGGGCATTGTAAAAAAGTGGTTCATCAAGTAGCAGAAATGCCACCACACACCCACACCAGTTTTGGAATTTTTTTTTCGAATCTTAAATCTATTTTTGATTTTTGAGCTGTCAGGCAGTTCACTGCATACCAATATAAATGAAATGCATTGGGATATAGTAGGAGGTCGTAAAACTAACAAAAGGTGTTTACAGCTTGTACTCTAGATAAGAATTGCAGGAATATGATGTTAAAGACAGACTAAAAATAGGATCGCCTCTTGGCTGTTAATCCTGCTTACTGTGGACTCTGGCTTTACTGACACTGATGGACTTGCGGAAGAAGAGTCAGAATTTTGCTGGCACAATCAATAGTGCAGTACATCACCCGCTTATTTTCTTTGTGCTATTTTTGCAGCAATAAACCTCTTCCGATATTATTGTCGGATTACAGAAGCTTTTTGTGACATGACATGACTATTTAGTATTTTTTCCTTTTGGAATTCTTTGCAAATTGAGTACAGCTCACACAGGTTTGCTGATTTTTCTTCAATCGTCACAAAACTGGTGGTGAACAGAATAATAAAAAAAAGTAAAATGCATTACTACGAATAAATTTTCAAGTGAAAACTGCCCGGGCTGTGGCAGCACACCTCCTCGTGTCCACTGGTTTCATTACTGTAATGAGAAATAAATTGGGGAAAGTAGAGTCCACGAACCGGAGGGGATCAATGAGCAATTGGAAACGAGAATAGCGCATGTATTATGGATTATGTGAGCTGTGCCATGTCAGCCTGTTATTAATCCATCGTCATGTTTTACTGATGAATGTTTTTTCGTTTTTTTGATATAGTGATAGGTTGAAAATGAGGTTCTGCAATTTAGATGCCATTTTACACGACTACTAGAACCTAATAATGTGCTTTTCGTTAATGTCTCATTATGATGACGGGAAGGGGAGCTGGAAATAAAATGTGAAAATGGGAATGTTGTAAGTTTCATATTATGGGATTTCATGATGCGATTAACCTGTCTCCAGTCAAGGAAAGAATATATGACAGCGGAAGGTTGATGAAAACCACAGTATTGTTAAGCCCTGTACTACAAACGAGAGAACACCAGACGAAAAAGCGTCAGTTTTATAAGCTAATTTATTTAAGGATGTTGCGAGCAGGCAAAATGTAATATTCAGCTTGCTGAAAATACGTTTGCTTTAGATAGAGTAACTCACTATTTAATATGCAGGTATGTAGTTTTATAGGGCCTTAGAACAAATGGCCGACAGGTACTCGTATAATTCGTTTACGAAGATACTTAAAATTATCTGAATTCGGTATATCTATCATTTTTTGCACTACTAATATAGAAGAAGAAAGTCGTGTTTCGCTATCCGAAATTCACGTAAAAATTTTGGGTCTGTTTTGCTTACCCATTTTACAACGGATATATCATTTCAGTTGGAAAAGGAACAAGTGAGGATTTGAACTTTTCAATTTTTTGCGCTGCAGATGTGAATCACATTTACAACGGATATATCATTTCAGTTGGAAAAGGAACAAGTGAGGATTTGAACTTTTCAATTTTTTGCGCTGCAGATGTGAATGTACGAAAAAAACATCACATCCGATTACAGTAAGCTTCCTTTTTTGCTGCAATGGCATTCATGTTGTGAGAAGACTTGAGTGAAGCTATTCACAAAATTTGTCAGTGGAATGTAGATATTAAAATTGAGTACGTTTAGAGCTCTCACAGGTAGCTGTTTACTAGCTCACCCTTTGTTTGGCTGTTTTCTGCAAGACGTCTTGAAAAGGAAGGATGTTTTCTCAACATTGTAGCTAAAAAAACTCAATTCCTTTACACAGCTAAAATTACATTAAACTCTGCTGAACCCCGGAGATAACAAACGTTATAATAAGATTGAATTTCAAGGATTCCCAGGGATCCTTTGACGTATATCAACTGTAAGCAGGAGCCTTTGACTTTCTCTTCCTTTTCAGCCTTTTCACGAAACCGAATTCTCTGAAGTGAGCCGACTGAAACAGGTCTTCATTATCTCATATATGAACAATTTTACTTGAAGAGAAAAGCCTATGATGTGGAAGTAGTGGAAGTGAACTCGTAGCAGAGAAATTCCTGAGCACTCTGTACAATTACCTAGCTTGCCTTCGCACTCTGACTCTATGCCAGCCATTTTTAAATCCGCTTTATTTCCGACTTCCTTTCTCCCACTACTAGACCATCTTTTTTAACCAAAAATTAAAGCTTATACTCTCATAAGCATTGTTATATCTGACCAACTATAACTGATAATTTTTTTACATGTAGAGCACTCAAAAAAATAATTATTGCAGTTAATACCTTCCCGTAAAGCGCATTTAGCTGAGCACTGAGCAGCTGTTGATTTTGAAAATTACCAGGGACTGGAACAAAAGTCGGAAAGGTACCTATTTCAAAAGGGGAAATGGAAGGCGCCTAAATTTACACTCAAACTGTGAAGGAAAATGGGTAGAGAAGCAGGTTGATTTAATTAGTGTGCTAATTGCGAGCAACAAAGAGGCTTTTGAGAAGTCAAAAGGCAGAAAGCAGTTGAGTCTTGAGTGACGTAGCGTGTTAGTGTAGTGCTGAGTAAAGAAAAGGGGAAGTTCACTATTTTTGGTGGAAATCTACTCATTTCATAGAAAAAGATCTGAAAGAGTGAGAAGACATAATTTTTTCCTGGAATGTGTTCCTCTCTCGGCTTTTATTCTAGTGAGACTTCTCAATCTCCGTGTTTTGTCTTTATATTGACTTGTAAGGCATAAAGGGAGAAAAGGGAGCCACAAGGGATGTGCTGCTGGTACTGCTACTACTGAGCCTTTTGATTTTCTTAGAGAATTGCGTGTTTCTTCTTGCTGAACTGTTCCCTTAATTCTATTTCGAGAAAATGGGAAAATCGCTTTATCTTTTTTTTGCTCTTATACAAAACACTAACGTTAGCGTTATTGCTCAAAATGGGAAAAAAAACCTGTAGCAGAAAGGAGCATCTGCTTACGAAATTTTTTGTCTATGCCCAACATGGTATGTGATTGTAGTGACCGTAATTTAATTTAAACCTCATCCATATTTGCTGTATATCTGTCAAAATCAGATAAAAAATGGACAAGTCTGAAATGCAATGTCGCTTCACGTACCCACTAGCAGTACTAATGTACAAACTACAAACTGCCCGATTTCTACCTTTTCTGCTTCGTTTGGTATTTGTGCTATGTTACTACAAATCGTGGAAGCTTCCTTTTGTCAGCAACAATCGGCCGGAAGACCCCGCAGCAACGTAAGCAGTGACTGGGCGGTAAACTAAACCAAAGAAAAGTTGCAAGTCAGTGAAAGGAGAAATCAAAGAAGCAAAGTGTGCCATACATGCAACTTTTTCCTAATTGCATACGAGCAGAAATCCTCCTGAACAAATTTAACGATCCTAATAGTCGGTTTTTCTGACCTGCTACAGCTACGAAAAGCTAAGGCACGTAAGTTTCTCTAAAGATTCTGCAGTAATGGGGAATTGCAACATAATCAGATTAAACTACACAGGAAGTAGAGATGTAGAGAAAGTTTTCCTCTGCTCGGAGATTTTCTCTATACAAGAAGGTAAATAGGGCATGCGGAGCTAACGTGGACTTTCGCAATAGAAATTTTCAAGGGGAAAAGTAATTCGCGAAAAGGTAGAAGCAAGTGGAGTGGAGAAAATAATAGGCGAAAATAATAAAGGAGAAAGCACGTTACACAATATGGTCTTCAATTTACAGTGAAGACATTTAATCCAAAGTAATTAATTAATTAATTAATTAAGTAGGTCGAAGGGTTTGCTTACTGTGACCTGAAGAAGAGCCCTCTCAATACCTACTTGAAAAAAGAAGGGGGCACGTTGCAAAACGTGTTTTAAAATTAACGGATGGGAACGGATTACTCAATATTGCCTAATATGAAGCTCTCAACCTGGTTGACTCCACCTCTCAAGATTCATATGAATGAGTGAAAGCACCTTTACAATTTATTTTTATCATGAGATGAAGATGAACACGATGACTTCTCCTGGAACGCGAGTGCTGACAAACAAGATCGGTATACCTAGCACACAGTCATTCACCAGATTTTTATAATGCATCTCCAATCTGGAGATTGAAAAAATCGAACAAAACGGTTTTTTCTCATCAGTTCTGGGAAACATCAAGCCCAATTCATTCTAGCTTATTATACAATTTATTGAAAATTATAGCATCGTAGTATAGGTGAGCATGCATCTACCTCAAATTGATTTTTTTATACCACTCCACTACTAAATAAAGAAAATGACATCAACAGAAAAAACTTTTGAGTTTCTATAATCAAGCAAAATGTAGAATGGGAGAAAGGGTATAAAAATGTAAAAGGAGTTCTCCGAAGAAAAAATAGTGTCAGTAATCCTAATAAATAAAAGCTGTAAAAAGAAGTCTAAGGTAAACAGAGAGGACAGGAACGGAGACGGAATTTTGTCAGGAAATTGAATAGGCGAGAGTTAAGAAAGGGAAGCGGAAAAGAAAACATTTCTGATTAAAACGCTAAAAAAGAAGGAAAAAGAGGAACTAGTTCGTTTTTTAGAAAAAACGCTGATGACATTCCTTCACATGTTTACCCCTCTGTAGTTGTAGATATATGAGATAAAAACGGTGCGCTCTCCGAAAAGGAGGTACTTTCATTTCAACTGAGGTAAAGCCTGGAACGCATATCACAGTTCCCAATTATAACGCCAACATATTCCATTAAAAGTGGTGAATTACACTACCGCAAAAGGATATATGATTTTAAAACATCTGACAAACTTTTTAGAAGGGAAAGTGAAGGTTGCGCAAAAAAAATGTTGTGCAATACTGAAAATATACTTTTTCCTCTCTTTTTTCGTATTTTCCTGTACATATTTATTATTTGCATGTTGTCATGTCCCACTATAGCAGCTCATTTCCCATTCACAAGCTATTTGGATTTAGCCAAGCATTCGAGTTTCGAGTCGATTTTGGCGCGGCCATACCCAACCTTTTACACTTTTGCATAATACTCTCCCTCGGAAATGGTTTAGAAATTCAAAACATAACAATATTAAGTTGTAGACACGTTGTCGCTGATGCAAATATTATGCAGGAGAAAAGTAGTCTGCTTACACATTGTTAAGTAGTATTGCGCTGTATGCCCACACAAAAGTACACAAAGTGAAAGCATAGCAAAAAAATTTTTCTGTGTGAATAATGGAGGTATGGTATAGTGGTGGGTGGTGACGAGGACGATGCTGATGATGACGGTGATGGTGATAATGGTGGTCGTTGTAGCAAATATAAAAAAGGGAATTTGTTTGGTGATACAAAACTCTTGAGATATGTGATGAGAAGGCGCGTGGACAAAAAAGGCTTTTTCCCCTTCGTTTCCCCCATAAAACGGGATAAAGAGTTTGCTGACATTCACTTATAATTAATTGCCATTTTCACTCCCATAGTTGTCTGCTCCGCTGTTGTAGATGCATACGGTTATTACACGTGTGTTTAAGTGCCTATAAAATAGGATATGAGCGTCAGTGACACTCGTTTTCAAGGAACTTCTTCCTCTCTCACGACCGAGGAACAATATCATTAGTCTTTTTATTGTGAATATTATTATGATGGTTTATGCTGTGGCGTGTGTCCTTTTTTCCGGCTTGTTGGGCTGCCCGTGTAAAAAAAAGTAATGACAACACTTGAGACCGGTGTGCTATGTTTACAGCAGCAAAGTTAAATTGGTCTTTTTCTGCATCACAAATTGCACCAGGAGCTGGTGTAATTTTTTGTTGGATTTGCAAACTTTTGTCATCCCAAAAAACATAATTTCGTTTTGGTGGAAAAGGAAAAAAAAGTGAAAAGTTCCGACTATTAACTAATAGAGCCAGGACGCAGAACGCAAGATTTAAAGCAATTCGCCACGAGCAGGAAAGCGCCTAATGAAAAAAATTGAGTGTAAATCCGTTTTGCAGACATTAATATTATTTCAGCAGAATGCTACTAGAGAGCAAAGGATTATGGCGTGTAATTTCATAAATTTGAGATGCTCCTGAAGCCTCCTTTGTTTCAGGTTCTATAAATAACGAATTCGCTGTTAACTATATAAGCCGTAGTTCGTACGGTTTCTTTCCCGGCATTACAGTTGGCTTCTTTTGATTATCGTTGGGATTTTGTTTTCTGCTGGATAGGCTAAATTTTCGTGTGAGTGAATTTTCATAGCAGTAATTATCATGCTCATTCCTGCATGGAGCTGGTTGAAACTCGTTTCATCATGAAAACAGATACGACTGGAATGCTAAGGTTGCCTAAGGTAAGTTTTTGATGAAGAGAGAAATGTGAGAGAGAGAAACAAGAGGAAGCCGAAGAACTGCCACACATTTTTTTTTGCGAATTCTCGACTTTTTTGAGTGTTTTCTGCACTGCTTCCTGACGTGCTCCCTTGGCTAAAGGAATGAGTGCGCTAGGAACAATGCTGACATTTCGCCATACTCAAGAAGAGAATGAGATGAGAAAATGAGTGAAGAAATAAAAAGGAATGAGCAACAACTCATTCTCGCTCCTTTCCAGTTAGCAAGCTCCGAATCCATATGACTTCCTCCGGGTTAATCTTCACATTATGAAATGAACAGCAAGAGGAAAATTGCAAAGGGAGCTCTGGGGAGCTAAAAAAAAGATTTTAACAAAATAGCTGCTATGTGTTGTGAAAAGGAGGAGGAAAGTGTACAAATTTTACGTGACAATGAATTGAATAGAAGATAGTAGAAAAAAATCTCGTGGCGAGGGAATAAGGAGACTGAGTGAGAATTGAGAAAAGGAAGAGAAAATTTGTTAGTGGCATGCACAACAGAGTAACAAAGTATATTATTTTGTTTTTGCTCCTTGTTCCTGGCTAGTCTTACCGAGAAGGGAAATGTAACTCCTTTAAGACAATGGATAGACGGGAAACTTCAGAATCCTTCAATTTTGAATCTGTGTGAAAAAAAGGGAAGCCAGGCAGAGGCATTTCTAGGGAAAAGTCGTTTCACTCAAGAAATGAAATTGGATGGGATACCGAAGGAAAGGATGTAGGATACTGATAAAACAAGTTAGTTCTTGTCTGATTCTAACTTTTGCAACGATACAACAAAACCAGAGTCAGAACATGCAAACCCTTCAGTAGGCAACGTGAACATTATTACTGACTGGCTAAGAAAGTTATCAAGTCGTTGCTAGTTTGTGAGTTTTCCCTTTCGGTTTTGTATTTCTAAACTATATTGTTTTTGCTAAGTCACAAGGATCGTGTGCTTGTGTGGACGGAGCTCGATTTGTTTGTTTATTTTTTGCTGGCAAGTCCTCTCCAATCTTTTCAATCTCTATGCATATGTTTCATTTCTTACATGGTATCAAGAGACAAAGAGGAATTAGAAGTGCAGATTGGTTTTTCTTTCTCGTCTAGATTTAGTGGTAATGAAATCCCTTCATCTCATAAGTGTAGTTTGCTCCTTTCTCTTTTCATTTCCAAATTACTCAAGCTCGATTGCCAATATAAGCAAAAGAAACATAAGAAAAGATTAGTCTTTCAGTCTTTTCGGCTATGGCTTCTATTTTTCCTAAAACATTTTCACACAATTTAAGAATTTTTTTGCGCGATGCAAAAAAATTTTTTTGTGGGCTGTTCGTAACCCTAAAAGTTCGGTGTGGGAGAATGAGGTCAAGAAAATAAAGTTTTCTCTTGGGTTTACCCTTAATTCTAAAAGAATTCCGGGAACATCTCTTTTATTAACACTTTGCGAAATTAATCGGCTCCTTACACGTATTTTGCGATGACTATGAGCTCCCTCCTTCTATCCTTTCAGACAGAAAGAAGTACATATTATAATTACAAATGAAATGATTAGTATGAAATTTTCAGGTGCGGTACAGATGTACTCAAAATAGAGAGTGAGGGAGAGTTAGCCTCATTACGGGTTTTGGTGTATATACATCCGAAAATTCCTGGTGAAAAATATTTACTTTTATATCTAAAGCTGGGTAGGAACGAAATTTGACTTTTTAATTATAGATATCGAGGGGAGATTTTAAGTGCGGTTGGTTTAGCAGGATTGCGGTTTGTGCTCAAGCTGGGGATTTACACTCTCACACGGATTGCAAGTCCATATGTTCTGCTTGTCATAAACAAACCAGTCTAAATTCTCATCAGGGTTGAACTTTCCATTTAAAATAATTAAAACAGATGTACTTTCCAGAGATTTGTGTAAATTAATTGTTATTATCATTCCCCTTCCGCATTTTCCCTTTTTATTTCTCTCGAGAGGATAAAAAAAGTCAGTGGAAAGGTAGAAACCAAGTGGGAATACGAGAGTTTTGCGTGGTGGCCAAAATACTACTCCCAAATTGGCATATTATCTTGCTGAGGACTTGCAGATTTAAGAATTGCTTAGTTCATGCCACTTGCCAGCTCGTGTACCAACGCCATATAAAGTGTGCTGCAGAAGCAACAACCCCCAAAAAAATTATGTAAAACCTTAATTATGAAATTATGCATTGTTAAAACTTAATTACACTAATTGCAGGACGCATGCACTTACTCAACATTATACAGCATAGCAAAATAAATTACAGGAAGGTATTTTATACATTATAAATAATTGCATATAAAATATTCATTAAAATGGAAAGAGGCGGAAGACATGGAGAAGAAATTTCATAATTTGTTTTCCTTTCTGATATATGTAAATACTCGCTAGTCGCATTTCCTGTTTCTCTGTCAGTGATTTCACTGCAACTGCAGCTAATCATGAAACATATTTTTCAATAATGAATTGAAAAGTCACGAAAGTGGCGCGTTCTCTTATATAAGTAATTAGCATTATAATAATTATTTTATTCTTGGAAATTTTCATTGAAAGCCCTCACTCTTTCTTACGGAAACTAATAGAAAAGAGAGCAATNTGAAAGCCCTCACTCTTTCTTACGGAAACTAATAGAAAAGAGAGCAATCATAAATCTCGAGATAGCAATTTTTTTTCAACTTACGTCAAAAATTTGGTGACTGATCAGCAAGTCGTCGGCTGTTAATTGGGAGGAGTGTGTAGCTCAGCCGCAGAGATTTTCACTTCTGGTGGCGAAAACACAGGATTTTCCAGGAAAAAAACTTTTGCAGGGTTGTCAAATGTGCAACACTTACAGTAAAATTATTGCGAAACTTATTAATTTGTTTCTACTTGGTTTATTAGCTTTCCCAGTTATATTTAGTGCAAACGGTACTCCTTCGCTTCGATTTATATTTTCCAAGCTATGACAGAATTATTCAAACAGAAAATTTCACAATTGTACTTTCGCTAATTTACGAATTCTAATTAAAGAGTTTGCCTAAGTGAGTTCTAAATCCAGATTTTCCAAAGTTTGAACTTGTCACTTTCCGAAGGAGAGCGGAATGATTTTTTTACAGAATCGACATAAAATGAGAAAACCCTGGAAATATATATATTTGCCCAAGTTTTCTTATTTAATGACTTCTAGTGGTACAGCGAGAGAACTATTTTGCTAAAAGTTAGTAGCTTCTACACACACACAAAGTATTTTTTTTCCTTTTATTTTACACTCTGTGTTCCCTTCCCCCAAGTATAATTTACTTCTCGAGCAAGGAAGAA